>PVJD01006836.1:0-92499 GCA_004026545.1 Mormoops blainvillei
AATCTCAACCATGTAAGACATATATAGCAGAGAAATGTCTAAAAGGAAAAGAACAAATTATTTACGAACTTGTAGATGATGATATTTTTTCTTAATTCCTTCAGTATTCTTCTAAGCTTCATCAGTGAGTATGTATACCATTTAAAATAAATAAGAAATCAATAAAATTTTTCAAATAAAAGGAACATTGTTTCCTATTTTTCACATCTCTATTTAAAACTATAGTAATAAGATAGGTATAACTTTCATTTGTGAAAAATTTTAATCCAGGGTTATTTTTAGAAAGACTTGCTAAACTGATGATTTTGCTTTTTTTTTTTAAAGAAATGATTTTATGGATAATTTCTAAAAAGAGAATACTAAGCAATTTAAAGGATATTTTCTCTATACTGGTTTAATTTTAATTCATGCTTATATCTAATACTAAGAGTATGCTTTCAGAGTTTCAGTCCATGAGTGTCAAATTCTTTCTTACTAGCTACTAAAACTCTTAGACTGGAAATATGTAATTATAAAACATTAAGTAATATAATGTAATTAATTAATAATCCTTTTTAATATCAGATTAACCACAAAGTGGATACAGAAATATCACTGTTTCAATACAATTCAAATTTTATCTTCATTCTAAGACCAATTCTGTTCAGGTCAACGAACCCAGGCAGCACATGGCAGGTGTACCTGGTCTGGGCTTGGCGCTGGGGAACACCGAAAAGAAGGTGGCCAGCCCGCTGCCCTCAGAGAGACAGAGCAGTGAAGGCAGACGAGATGGTTTCAATCCAGTATGGTTTGCAAGCAAATGCAAGCAAAGCGAACTGCAGGGGGCATGGAAGCCCAGATAAAGGGCTTAAAGGAAGAGCTACTCAAGTTAAAAAATCAGAACAAAAACCAGAAACCTACTGCCGGTGAACCGGCCAACTCCTTGGTGACTGGAACTCTTTGTTTTTCAATTTTTATTGGGCTGATCAGAATGAAAGCCACTGTGACCAGGTTTGTGGTGGTGAGTGACATCTTAACAGCTCAGCTGCCCATACTCCACTCCCCCTGTCACCCTCTCAAAAGTGGGGACAACCACATGCATCAAGCAATGGGAGTTAGGACTCACAGACACCAGTTGCCTCCTTCAAGACAATATCTCTTATGTGGGGTTGTGCTCTGCTTGCTTGGGGGTCCCGCCTTCTTGAGAGTTGCCAAGAAGTTGCAAGTTGCCTTTGGTAGTGGAATGGAGAAAGTAGGCTGCTCAGGATAAACCAATCATAAAGAATCAGGTTTAATTTTGGAAAGTATGGAATGCTCTGAATGGTGCGCTGTTTTGCTTCTGACTGAGGAGCTGCAGCAGGTGATAAGAGGTGCATGCGATGGAGTGGAGCTGGTTGGTATTCAGGCGGGACCTCCTGGTTCAGCCATAAGGCGGGCCATGGTGGGGTCTGCTCTACTTGGCTGGTGCTTGTACTCTACCAGCTGTTGAGAATCTTGACCATCTTTCTTCCAGGGAAGATGTACGTTTACCCTGAATAGCGGTGTAAGGGAACATTGTTTCATTGTTCTCTTAACATTGTTTAGCAACCGAGGTATAAATTTTTATAGTAATGTCATACATTTTAGTCCAGGTATGACGTACATTGGGGCTTATATGTGACTTAGTTTAGATTTCAGATATTTGATCATATTAGAATAGTTCATCACGTAGACCATTTTTCAAACAGTCTCCTGGAAAATTTTGATGAATTTTACCTGGTTGTTATAACCAAATTTTAATCTTCCAAATACAAATAAATCATTCTCTCTAAACCTGTAAACTCTTCAAAAACTTTAATCTTTTATAATTATATGAAGCTTCCCTTCTTTAATAGGTCTTCCATTATTGCTTATAATTAGAGCCTTGTAAATATTTTAAAAGCTTCTTTGTCTGGTAAAATGGAAAGTCAGGATTCAAAACCTATTAAAACTCTGCCAGGCTGTCCAGCTGTCTCGGCCACTCTTTTAGCTGAAATCCTAAAATCTGTCTGAGATCTGAAGGAGATCTGGAACAACTGGGACTCAAAGTGCTGCGGAAATCAGCAGATTGGCCACACTTTACTCTGGTTTCATTCTGTCACAATTACTCTAAATTGTCTATTTCAGCCCAAGGCCAAAGTCTCTGTTGATTTGTCCACAAACTCAAACCACAGGAATGACTTTTTCTGCCAAATCTCCATCCCGAGTTAATAAGTGAGAAATTTTAGGGCCTCCGGGGTAGTGTTCTTTATTTGGAGTGAAAATGACTTTTTATATATCACCTCTGCCTTGCCTTTTTTTTTTTTCCCCCTCTCATTTATCTCTCTTTGGAACAAAGTTTAAGGCCACCAGGCTCACAGTTCTAGTTAAGATATCAGTTTGGTAGTGATAAAAAACACTTAATTAGCAGAAGGGAACATGTATAGTAAAGATGAATGGAAAGAGGGTCAGGCTTCGGAAATGCTTGTGGAATAGCTGATATTTGTAAGACCATCCGCAGTTTACTCAGCCATTTTACATGCATCACTTTATTTAATCCTTGCACCAGTCCTGACAGGTGTTACATTCTCTTCTTTATAGGTGAGGGGTTGAAATTGAGCAGCTAAATCCAGACAATGGCAGTCATTACCCTAACAGACCCATCTCCCTTGCTCTCAGGACACTTTGTGGAGCCACAAGTGTCTCATGTGCCAGGGGCGCTAGTCTGGAGGAGGCAGATGCATCCTCCGCCAAAGTCCAGTCTGACCAGGTAGGTGGAGTGTGGGACGGGGAAAGTGTGGTGCTGCGAAGAGGTGGCAGGGTACGCAGACAGTCTCTGAGAACTCCAGCAATCACACTGAAGTCTGTGTCCTGGCAGCTAACAAATGACACGCTCATTAGCCAGTACCCTCGCAAAGGTGAAGGATGGTAATGCACTCTGTGACTAGCATCAGTGGGAAGCCATTAATGCTACCTGCCCTGAAGGGACAAGTGAAGGAGCAGTGATCAGACCCCAGCGAGAGTTGAGGTTGGTGGATTGGGGCCACTTGACAGTTGCCTTGACTTAGATTATCAGCATTAGGTGGAGAAAAAGAGCTACAGCTAACCAACCTGGTACAGAAGGAACCAACAGAATAAATAACCCATATTCTCCCTCCTTGCCGTCTGATCTTTTGCTGGTACCTCTCATTGGCCAAGCCCAACCCCAAAGTCAGAGGGCACAGGAACCCAGGAAAAGCCATCTATAGAAGTCAGCCTCCCATGGCACAAAGTAAGGTGAGGGTGAGTGAAAAGGGGACCTCAGAGCAGAGAAAATGGAGGATATCTCAGACAGAGGCAGTTTTACGACTAACATTCCATTACCCTGCGCTTCCTGATGACTGCCTTTCCTGGTGGGGACTTCCAAGAGGTATGTAGGTCTTCAGGGCTCTTCCCTCTTTTTTTCTCTAATTAACTCCCTTTTCTTATCTCAAACAATTGACCACCTGGAAGTTGCTAGGTGCTTTGGGGGTTGGGACATGAAGGTACGAGGGGGAACCCCCCCAAAAAACAGAATTATCTTCTGGAGAGCAGGCCCCTTATAGTACAGGCTTCCTCTGCTAAGTGAGTGTTCTAGGAACCCATCTGTATCAGAGTACCAGCTGGCATTGTTGTGAGAGGCTGTGTTCGGCTTCAGTGAATTTTTTTTGAAGACTCAACACCTTTCCCCATTTTATGATGGGTGATTTATGAGCACACCTGCCCACATTGTGCTGAGTGTTCAACAGTTTTTGACCCAAAATGGCATGACCCCCATACCCCACTCTCCCTATTCACCCAATCTTGTCCTGAGCAGCTTTTTTTTTGTTGTTTCTCAGGATGTAAAAAGTCCTCAGAGGGAAACATTTTGCTGATTTGGAAGAGGTGAAACAAAAACAGGCAGAAGCGCTAAAGGGAATCAAAACTGGCAAGTTCAAAAACTGTTTGGAGCAGTGGAAAAAACATCTTGATAGATGTATTGCATCAAATGGAGAGTATTTTGAAAGTGAAGTTTAAACATGTAAGAATAAATACACAATTTTTTAAGAGAAAATTCTGGTTTTTTGGGTCTCCCTTTGTAGGTCCAAATTGCTTGTAGTGCCGTAAAAGAAATAGTACATTGCAATGATACTGGTTTTTTTTTCAACGATTCTGAACTTTTCATTGGCCTCCTACCCCACCAAGGGATGCCCCGCTTCTGCTGCCTTTAATGCCACAAAACTTTGGTGTCATTGACTTCAGACACCACTGTTTTGTCCACGGTCCTGTGGTGGTGGCCTTTTGGATGGTTTATAAGGAGTGGCTGTTGTCCAGGGCATCAACAAGAATGAAGTTCTCCCCTTCTTCCATTAGGCTGTGGTAGGTGGTGATCTCAGCCTCCATCTTGACATCAATGTTCAGAGGGGCTTCATACACCTGGGCCTGGTGCTGCCCCTCTTTCTGGGTCTGGGCCAACTTGGCTTCAGGTGCAGCAGGATCCCTTGCATTTTCCATCTGCATGGCATAGCGCAGCCCCACCTCTGTCAGGTTGTTCTCCAAACTGGTTTTCTCATCAAGTCCAGGTCAATCTCCAATGACTGGACCATACATCTCTGCTCTGTGAGTGCCATTTCAGCAGCTCCTACCTCAGTGGTCTGTGAGGTGACCACTGTGATGCTCTCCTCCATCTGCTGGGACAAATACTTATCTAGCTCCTCTCAGTTCTTCCTAACCAGCTCGTCATACTGGGCCTTGATGTCCACCATGATCTTGCTCAGGTCCTGAAATTTGGGGGCATCCAACTCCACAGTCAGCCCAGAGTTGACAATCTGGTTTTGTAAGTCATTTGTTTCCTCCTCGTGGTTCTTCTTCATGAAGAGCAGCTCCTCCTTGAGAGCCTCAGTCTCTGTCCCCAGCTGTAGCCAAGTGATACTGGTGTCATCAGTGACCTTTCGGATGCCACGGATGTCATTCTCCACAGACTCGTGCATGACCAGCTCCGTCTCACACTTGACTCTGAAGTCCTCAGCAGCAAGAGGGGCATTGTCAGCCTGAAGAACAATGTGGAAATTGTCCGTAGAATTTACAAAGATGTGAGTCCTCAGGTTCTCAATGGTCTTGAAATAATGTCCCCAGTCTCTGAGCTTGGGTCCCTTCTTTTCCAGGCATTCCCGGATTTTGCTCTCCAGGCTCCGATTATCAACCTCCACGTTTCTCGCCCTCTCCAGGTAAGAGGCTAGTCGGTCATTCAGGCATTGCATAATCTTCTTGCTCTAGAGGCCCCCTATGCCTGGCAGACAGTTGACCATCTCTGCGACTGGGCTCCTGGGTCCCCAGCCGCCCCACACACTGGTGGAGTGGGACACCGAGATCTGGGAGCCCACACCCCCAGCACCTGCATAGATTCTGGTTGCTCTGCTGGTTGACCAGACACGGTTGCTGGGTGACTGCAAGGAGCCCAGGGTCTGGTAGTTTGTGGAAAAGATGGAGTGGGTGCTGAAGCTCATGGTGATCAGGGAGGAAGGTGAGAAGCCAAGACTCAGGTTGAAGCTGCAGTTGAGATGAGATTGTTGATTGGCATTCAATATTCACCTCCCTTTCAAGCATAGCTTTCTATACTGTAAAGCCTGGAAAGCCAAAAAATAAAAGCAAAACCTGCATTGCCAAATTCCATTGCTGCTGGGTTCTAGATGTAGTTTCAGCTCAGCCATTCATGTTATGTACTTGAGGGAAATTAGGAAAGCAGAAGCAAACTAGAAGTCGTATCACATCTCCTGCTCTCTCTGCTCAAGACCATGTTCACTGAGTTGTTGGCTGTGGGTGTTCAGAGATGGGCACATCTATTCCCCTGGTGCAAACTGTAGCCAAGATACTGTGGTCCTGGGACTGAGATAGTCACCAGATCCTGGTGACTAACTGATTGTGGTGGCCTTCCAGTCATGGCAGTGGAGATATGATTCAAGAGCCAGTGGTTTTTTGATCACACAGGAGGGAACAACAAACTTAGTGGCTCGGTTCTGCAGTATGGTTTAGTCTAAATTCTGTTTCTTTAGTCTTCCAACAACTTGGCAAGTCATTTAATAGCCTGCAAAAATTTCTTTCTGCTTAAACTACATTCTGTCTTTGCAATTACACTTTCATTACTATGGAAATAAACTTCAATATCTAAAATGCAAACTAGAAAGGGGTAAGATATGAATTAGGTACTATGCAAATCTTGGACGAACTAGATATTGGGCTTATATTATGGGATACATAGAGAAAAATGTTTAGGTATGATCCCTCTATTCCACTTTGCTGACAGCTTTTATCATAAATGCATACTAGATTTTATAAAATGCTTTTTCTGCATCTATTGATACGATCATGTGGTTTTTATCCTTCATTTTGTGTATGTGGTGAATCATATTCACTGATTTGTGAATGTTGTACCAACCTTGTACTTCTGGAGTAAATCCCACTTGTCATGGTGTATAATCTTTTTGATGCATTGCTGTATTTGGTTTGGTAATATTTTGTTGAGAATTTTAGCATCTGTTTTCATCAGAGATATTGGCCTATAATTACCTTTCTTTATAGTGTCTTTACTGGAATTAAGATAATGCTGGCTTAGTAAAATGAGTTTGGGAGCCATCTCTCCTCTTGAATTTTTTGAAATGGTTTGAGAAGGAGAGGTGTTCGTTCTTCTTGAAGTGTCTGGTAAAATTTCCCTGTGAAGACACCAGCCCAGGGCTTTTGTTTGCTGGGAATTTCTTGATTACTGCTTCAATTTCACTAGGTGTAATCTGTCTATTCAGATTCTCTGATTCTTCCTGATTTAATTTTGGAAGATTGTATGTTTCTAGGAATTTATCCATTTCATCCAGGTTGTCCAGTTTGTTGGCATATAGCTGTTCATAATATTTGCTTACAGTCCTTTCTATTTTTTTGGTGTTAGTTCCTATTTCTCCCTTTCATTTCTGATTTTATTTATTTGGGTCCTTTCTTTTTTTCTTGATGAGCCTGGTTAAAGATTTGCCAATCTTGTTTATCTTTTTCAGAGAATAAGTTCTTGGATTCACTGATGTTTTGCATAATTTTTTAGACTCTATTTCATTTATTTCTGTTCTAATCTTTATTATTTCCTTCCTTCTACTTATTTTGGTCTTTGTTTGTTGTTCTTTTTCAGGTTCCTTTAAGTGTGAAGTTTGATCGTTTATTTGAGCTTTTTCCTGTTTCTTGAGATAGGCCTGTAATAATATGAATTTCCCTCTTAGGATTTCTTTCCTTGTGTCCCACAGATTTTGGATTGTTGCATCTTCATTTTCATTTGTTTCGAGGTATCTTTTGATTTCTACCTTGATCTCATTGTTGACTCATTTATTTTTTAACAGCATGTTATTTAGCTTCTATATCTTTGTGTGTTTTTCTGTGTTCTTCTTGTGATTGACTTCTAGATTCATAGCATTGTGGTCAGAGAAGATGCCTGATATGATTTCGGTATTCTTAAATTCATTGAGACTTGTTTTGTGTCCTAACATGTGGTCCATCCTAGAAAACATTCCATGTGCTCATGAAAAGTATGTATATTCTGCCGCTTTGGGGTGATAAATGCTCTGAAGGTATCAATGAAATCCACTTGATTTAGCGTGTTGTTTAAGACCACTATCTCCTTATTGATTTTCTTCCTGAAAGATCTGTCCATTGAAGTCAGTGGTATGTTAAAACCCCTGACTATGACTATATTTCTGTCAGTCTCTTCCTTTATGACCATCAAGATTTGCTTTACATATTTAGATGCTCCTATGTTGGGTGCATAAATGTTTACTAGGGTTCTATCCTCTTGCTGGAATGTTCCCTTTACCATTCTGTAGCGTCCTTCTTTGTCTCTTACTATAGCCTTGGTTTTAAAGTCTATTTTGTCAGATGTAGTGCTGCTACCCTAGCTTTTCTTTCTTTTCCATTGCATGAAATATCTTTTTCCATCCCTATGCTTTTAGTCTGTGTATATTTTTCGGTCTGAGATGGGTCTCTTGGAGGCAGCATATATATGGGTCTTGTTTTCTTAACCATTCATTTACCCTTTGTCTTTTGGCCAGAGCATTTAAACCATTTACTTTTAAGGTGATTATTGATAGATATGCAGGTAGTGCCATTTTTATTGTTAGACTGTTTTCCTCTGGTTTTTTTTTTTTTCCTTATCTTTCTCTTTTTCTTCTTCTTTTTCTTAAAGAAAACCCTTTAACATTGTGTTGCAGTACTGGTTTGGTATTAAGAAATTCCTTTAGCTTTGTCTTGTCTGGGAAGTTACTTTTTTCTCCAGTGATTTTAAATGATAACCTTGCTGGGTAAAATAGCCTTGGTTGTAGATCCTTGCTTTTCATCACCTTGAATATTTCACACCACTCCCTTCTGTTCTGAAATGTTTCTGGTGAGTAATCAGGTGCCAGTCTAATTGGTGCTCCCTTGCAGTTAACTACCTGCTTTTCTCTTGCAGTTTTTAGGATTCTCTCCTTGTCTTTAAACTTTGTCACTTTAATTACGATGTGTCTGGGTGTAGGTCTCTTTGAGTCCAACTTGTTTGGGACTCTCTGAGCTTCCTGATATGTTTCTTTTTCTTTCACCAGATTAGGGAAATTTTCAGTCATTATTTCTTCAAAGAGGTTCTCAATCCCTTGCTCGCTCTCTTTTGCTTCTGGTGTTCTCATGATACAGATGTTGTTCTGCTTCATGCTGTCCAAAACGTTTCCTAAGCCCTCCTCATTTTTTGAAATTCTTTTTTCTTTTTGCTGCTCTGCCTGAGTGTTTTTTCCTACCTTTTCTTCCACATCACTGATGCAGTCCTCTGCTTCATCTAACCTACTGTTTATTCCTTCCACTGTATTATTTATTTCAGATATTGCATTCTTTATTTCTGACCAGTCCTTTTTTTATGTTTTCTATGTCTTTTTTCATGCTGTTGAGTATCCTTATAATCATTACTCTAAACTCTCTATCTGGTCAGTTGCTTATCTCTATTTCATCTAGTTCTTCTTCTGGAGAATTCTCTTGTTTTTTCAGTTGGGGTCTGTTTCTTTGTCTTCCCATTTTGGCTGATTCTTTGTATTTCCCACCTTAGCTAATCAGCCTTTAAACTGACCAGTTGTTAAACTAATCAGATTCTAATCAGTGCTGGGCTTAAGCTCCACAGGGTGGGGCAGAGTAAATTCCTATGGGCAGGGCTATTGCTTCTCCTCAGGCCGATTCCACTTGGAGGGGAGTACTCTGCCTGAGAAAGATGGTTTCTGCAGCATGGGGAATGACTCAGCACAGGGTTTCTGGTGGCTGTTCCTTCAGTTCTCTTTCCAGAGCCACCAACTCCAGACTCTCCTCCAGTGTCTCTAGTCTACTCTGTCCCCCCATCTGCTGGAGCTCAGGTTAAGTGACTGCAAAGGAAATTTTGTGCATTGGCATTTTAAGAGTCTCTCTATCTCCTGCCATCTCTCCCTGGCAGACAGAAACCCTGCAGTTTTTCACAGCTGTATGTTGTTTGGGTTCCTTTCCCGGCTCTGGTAGGCTGGGGAGTCCAGCTTGGGGCTTAGACCCCACACTTCTCAGGGGAACCCCTGGCTGCTGAACTATCCCTCCAGGTCTTCAGCTGCCACCTGTGGGAACCCAACCAGCCCTCTCATGCCTCCTGTGCACTTCCTACCTGTCATGTTGTGTTGAAGTGGTTTCTTCTGTCTGTCCATGGTTAAAGGCTTCTGTCTAGCTAGTGTTCAGTTGGTTACTCAGAACACTTTCTCTATAATTTAGTTGTAATTCCAGATTGGTCCTGGAAGGAGATTAGTGTAGCTTCTACTTATTCCTCTGCCATTTTGAATTTTCCAAACTTAATGATTTAAAATGACAATAATCTTATTACACATTATGATTATATTGGTCATAAATTTGGACTGGTCTCAGGTGACTTTTCTTTTCCAAAAGACATTGATGGAGGTCTCTGATAATATTCTGCTGGTGGAATGATTGGTGTAGAGAATCCAAAGTGGCACTAGTAGGGATGGCTGGAAATCTGGGCTGTCTACTGAAACACTATACTTGGCCTCTGCAACCAGGTGGCCTCAGAACAGTAATAATTCTTACATAGTGGCATAGGGCTTCAAGAGTAGTCTTCCAATGAACAAGGAGTAAGCTGCAAGATCTTTCATGTTCTAGCCCCAGAAGTCACATAGCAGCATTTCTGTCTTACTCTCTTGGTCAAAGTAGTTGCATGCACACCCAGATTCAAGGAATGGGAATCTAGATGCCAATTCTAGATGGGAGGAGTGTCAACACATTTGCAGCAATGATTTAGAACAATCCCCCTACATCTCCCCCCTTTACCTCTGCCTATAAGAAAAGCCCATATTGCTAAGTGAGCCATGACTAGAATGGTTTAAATACTTGAAGAATCTCACCTTCACGTCAAGAACTAAAAGCAATACAGGTATGGGTGCCTCTACCATTGTGTTTTATAAGGAATTAAGGATGAAATTTTTTTGTCTAGCTTCTTGATGTCTTGCAATTTCCATTGTTTTGAGAGAGGGAGGAACCTCACTTTGGTTGTCCGTGGGACATCATGTTTTCAAAACAGAAATTTGGACACACAAAAGTATGGATCTAGCAATGAGTTGAGAGTATGTTTCTAAGACCAAAGCCTAGGGTCTATAACTAGGGCATAAATTCAGGGCAGATAAAGCATCAACACCCATTTGATTCTGTATCACCAGAGTAAGGTTATGTTCATATTCTCCTGAGTAACTACGGGCTGGTCTCAGGACCTAGCCAGGGTAAGTCTGATTCTGGGTGCTTTGCTTCTAGGTCAAAAAAAGAGGAATTTTTCAGCAACACCAATGAATATATGTTTGTTGAGTAGGTACCTTGTGCTGGGCATTGTTAGACCCAGGGCAGATATAGAGATTGAAATATTGTCTTTACCTTGAAGGAGCTCAAGTTTAATAGGGGAGGCAGATGAATAAACAAATGATCACAATACCAAGTGGTAAAATAGGATAATTTAATTAAAAGTTAAGTATAATAGCAGCACAGAGTGGGGAACAATCAGTTCTAAAACTTTTCTTAAGAGGTGAACTTCGAGCTCAGTTTTTTCAGGTTGAGAAGATAGGCAGAGCCTCTTAGATAGAAAAACATGCTGTGAACAAAATGGACTATGTTATGTTACACATTATATACAGGGAATGGCAGGTAGTCCTATGAGATTAGACTGAAGATTTTAGGGAAGATGGGTAGGACATAAAGCTAGATAGAAGATTTGGACTGGATTGTCAAGATTTTTGTATTTCAGGTTAAGGAGTTTGAAGTTTTACCCATAGAAAATAGGGATGACAATATGGCAAGACACATATATTAGCTATTTTTAATCAGGGAAGCCAAATTTTTTCCTGCAACTTAGAGCTTTGTTATCTTTAATATTTTATAAACCTCTATGGGAACCAGACTTCAACTGAAAATTTTGGACTTTTTCTTATGTTTCTGACCTTGTATTTTTCAAACACTTTAAAATTTTATATTACTGCCATGTTCAATCCAGTTATGACAAGATTATGTGCCAAAAATAAACTGAAAGGCAAATAGTATATAGTTTAACCAATTGTTCTGTCATATCCTTTGCTACCAAGTAAAGAACGGATCAACAAACAGACAAAATTCTTTTTGTTCCACGCAGAAGAATTAAATGGTCAGCTTCATAAGTTTTGATGGATTTATTTTCTATGTGTGGTACAAACTGTCTCCCACAGATAAATTATTTAAATCATCTCCTGAAACCACAATACATATTTGTACAACCAGCCGTGGGAGTTGTGGGTCACAGGGGATGCCAGGTACTTGGTATGTATGGCATCTGGGTCAGGAATTTCTCCCAAATGATGATAGAGATGTCGCCACCATAATAGTCACTGCCTGTGAACTGCCACCAAATCACTGCGTGTGTTGTGTGCCGTATGAGGCAATTCCAGATGTGTTTTTAGGTTGGTCAATCCTTAAAATTATGCAGTGTCTTCATTTTTTTTCTAGCTCATTCAGCATGGGTGGCTTGGAGGATTTGTTCTCCTGTTAGCTTCTTGGATGTCTGACTTTTAGTCAGTAGCATTAAGTTTATCTTGAGTTTATATCCTCCCAATACTGACATAAATCATCACACACTTGAAATTCTTAAGTGGTTCAACCACATGGGCACCAAGATGCCCAATGTGGGAGAACATTAAATTTCCTTCCCCTACCTGCTTTAACGAAACTGGTATGCAAATGTAAACAATGAATGCTATTTTAATGAGTATTGTTTTTCTTTCTAGCTGGGGCTATATCCAATTGCCTTGCACAGATGTTCTTTGTCTGGGGAAGCTGTACCTGCTTGGCCTGTTTTAAAGGACCCCAGATGTCGCTGGGAAGAAATGGGCAAAGCAGTACATGGGCCAAGGATATTCGAAGGAGAGATATATGAACACCAACCCCTTTCCTTAATATTAATAGAACATCTCTAGTGGATTAATCTGGCCTCTGTTCAATGCCACCAAGGAGGAGGGCACTAAACCTCCCCCCCAAAAAAAGTACACCAGTGGAAAGGGCAGTTTGATCTAGTTGTTCAGTTTCTCTTCAAGTCTGAATTGCCATAAGAAGTGATTCAACCTGTGACTGAGGGTAGAGACCAACCTTTCCCAACCGTCACTGTCGGTGGTCTTGGGAAGTGACCCAGAAGGCACGTAAGCTGACAGAGCGGTGTAACTAAAGAGCTATAATATGGGAGTCAGATACACTTACTCATTTCGCATTCATCTGTCCCCATTACGCAAACCGCTGCCTGTCACTCTACGATCAAAGCAGAGGCTCTGGGCAAGGGGCTCTGTGTGCGTGCGTGTGTCCGTGCATGTGTGTGATAATTTATTTACTTGCACTTGTAAAAAATCTTTATTACATGTGTTCGTAAACATGTATCTACATGCATTCCAGGATGCCCATCATGTCAGACCACCATTTTTTGCAGGAACCTCAGCAGTAACCACAGGGGATAGGTAACTCCGGTGCACCGAGCGGATTTTCTGTGAGGCAGCAGGACAGCTATTAGCTCGAATAACCTCCTGGGAATTTTTGCTCATCAAGGAAAAACTCTACAAAGATAAAAATCATTCTTGTACAGGTGAAGCTTTGAATTATTAATTTGATAGTAAAAGAGTACACCTTTATTTTGCACTCTAATGGTGACAACAAGATGCATTGGTTATAATATAAAACTAATATACCCAAAATGCTGTTTTGAGTGTGTCATGGGGTCAGCCACATGAAAAAAATTTAAACTGGACTACTATCTTACACCATATCCCCAAATTAATTGAAAATAGGTTAAAATCTCAAATGTAAGACCTAAACTTATAAAACTCCCAGAAGAAAATATAGGCGAGAAGCTCCCTGACTTGGTGATGATATTTTGGACCTGGCTCCAAAATCAAAGGCAATAAAAGCAAAATTAAACGAGTGGGACTACATCAAACTAAAAAACTTCTGCAGAACAAACAAAAAGCATGAACAGAATGAAAAGGCAACCGACTGAATGGGAGAAAATGTTTGCAAATAGTATATCTGGTGAGAAGTTAATATCAAAAATATATAAGGAGTTCATACAATCTAACACCAAAAACCAAAAAAAAAAAAAATCTGACTGAAAAACAGGCAGGTGATCTCAACAGACATTTCCTCAAAGAAGAAATACAAATGGCCAACAGGTATATGAAAAGATGCTCAACATCGCTAATCACCAGAGTAATGCAAATCAAAATCACAGTGAGATATCACCTCACACCTGTTAGAATGGCTATTGTCCAAAATCATGGAATACCAAGTACTGGTGAGGATGCGGAGGAAAAGGAGCTCATATGCAATGTAGGTGGGAATGTAAATTGGTGCAGCCATTATGAAAAACAGGATGAAGCTTTTTTAAAAAATTAAAAATAAGACTACCATATGATCCAACAATTCCACTTTGGGTATTTATCTGAAGAAAATAAAAGCAGAAATTTGATCCTGGACAATAAAAAGCTATAGGAGTCATCACTGCCAAACCAGTATTACAAGAAATATTAAAGGGACTTTAAGAAGAAAAAAGAAAAAAAAGATTTGAAAGTATGAAAATAAATTGGCAATAACTACATACCTACCAATAATGACTTTATGTATAAATGGATTAAATGTTTCTTTCTTTTTTAAAAATATTTTATTTTATTTTTAGAAAGAGAGGAGAAGAGAGGGAAAAGAGGGGGAGAGAAACATCAATGTGTGGTTGCCTATCACGCACCCACTACTGACGACCTGGCCCACAACCCACGCATGTGCCCTCACTGGGGAGTCAAACCGGTGACCCTTTGTTTCACAGGCCAACGCTCAATCCACTGAGCTACACCAGCCAGGGCATGGATTAAATGTTTCAATCAAATGCCATAGGGTGGCTGAATGGAGAAGAAAACAAGATGCATATATATGCTACCTATAAGAGATCCACTTTAGATTGATAGACACACACAAACGGAAAGTAAAGGGATGAAAAAAGATATTTCATGCAAATGGAAATTAAAAAATAGCTGGGGCAGCAATACTTATATCAGACAAAATAAACTTTGAAACAAAGGCTATGACAAGAGACAAAAAGGACACAAAAATTCCACTTCTGGATATTTATCCAAAGCAACCCAAAACACTAATTTGAAAAGACATGCATCCCTATGTTCAATACAGCATTGTTTACAATAACCAGGATGCAAAGGCAACCTAATTCTTAACTGACAGGCAAGTGGATAAAGAAGCTGTTGTACATAGATGCAATGGAATATTATTCAGCCATACAAAAGAATAAAATCTTGCCATGTGTGAGAGCATGGATGGACCTGGAAGGTATTATGGTAGATGAAATAAGTCAGACAGAGAAAGACAAATACCATGATCTCACTTATATATGGTATCTAAAAAAATAAAAATAACCAAACAAACAAAACAGAAACAAACTCATAGATAGAATATTTTGATAATTGCCAGAGGTGAGGAGGTTGGGGAGGTAAGAGAAAAAGAAGGGATTAATATGTGAAAATTGTCCGTTATAAAAGCAGTCAATGAGGATATAACATACAGCACAGGAAATGAGTCAATAATACTGTAATAGCTATGTATGGTGTCAGATGGGTACTAGACTTCTTGGGGGGATCATTTAGGAAGTTATATAAATGGCTAATCACCATGTTGTGCACCTGAAACTAATACAATATTGGATGTCAACTGTAATTGAAAAATAAAATGTTATTTTAAAATAAGAAAACACTAATTTGAAGAGATACATGCACCCTCGTGTTCATTGCAGCATTATTTATAATAGCCAAGACATGAAAGCAACTGATGTGTCCGCTAATGGATGACTAGATAGAGAAGATGCGATGGAATATTATTCAACCATCGAAAAGAAGGAAATCTTGCCATTTGTGACAACATGGATGGACCCTGAGGGCATTATGCTAAATGAAATTAATCAGACAGAGAAAGACAAATAGCCTATTATCTCACTTATACATGGAATTTTCAAAAAGCAAAAAAAACCCAAGCTCATAGGTACAAAAAACAGATGAATGATTGCCAGAGGTGAGGGGGGGGAGAGGGCAAAATGCATGAATGTATCAAAAGGTACAAACTTTCAGTTATAAAATAAATAAGTCATGGGGATGTAATGTACAACATGCTGACTATAAGTTAGTAATACTCTATTGCATATTTGAAAGTTGCTAAGAGAGTAAATCTTAAAAGTCCTCATCTAAAGAAAGAAAAACTTTTGTAACTACGTATGGTGACAAATGTTAATTAGATTTATTGTGGTGGTCATTTAACAATACATACAAATATCATCAAATCATTATGTTGTACACCTGTAACTAATATATGTCAATTATACATCAATTTAAAAAGTAACATACTTAAACACAAGCCATGAAAAACATTGTAAGATTCAAATGAAGGAAATGAGGTTCCTGACCAAAGATTATGAAACTCCATGTTCATGAGGGTGAGGGGGACTTCAGCAAGGGGTGTGATGGAATCTCTCCAAGATGTTAAATCGTTCAAATTCAGGCAGCTGTACCGAAGGTAGTGTTCTCTAAGGGATATATGTTTTCATCTATTACCCTGCACCTCTTAGACTAATCAGTAGATTTTCCCCATTGGTGGGCCAAGTGGAGCGAAACAGCTTTCGATAGTAATTAGTGTAAAGAATTAGTGCTCGGACGATTACCTCATAACACAGTCATCAAGTTCAAGGAGATCAAAGGGGCTAAACAGACCTCAAATATTTATTAAAGTGTTAAACCCAACTGAAATGCTCAAATTTACTTATTTCTTCCTTCATGTAGGTGAAAGGATATCTAATGATAGTAATATTAAACACTGGCTAGCATTTATTTAACATTTATTACGAGCCAAGCACTATGCTAAGGACTTTCATTGGTTATCTCATTTAGTTCAATGTTAGGCTCTATTGTGTAGATTTAAAAAGTAAAGCTCTTAATGGAAGATTGCTGCCAATTTTTTAAAAAAGTGAAGCAATGACAAAACATCCACAAGTCCCCTGAGTGTAGGAAGGTTTTTTACATATGCAACAGGATGTTAAAATGGAACTATTTCAGGCTCATTTTTGGCTAAGGCCTCAAGACACTAGTTTCCAAATACTCTTCCATTTTGAAGTGAGACTCCAGGCTACCTGTGCAAGGCTTGCAAAGGAGCAAGCTGCCCTAGAATTGTTATGCTGTTTCCACCTGTTCTTCTAGCTAAGCGTTGGTAGGAAGCCTCATGGAGAACCCGAGAGAGGCACAATTTCATTAGAACTAAGACATGAAGGCTCATGAGTCAGCCTTAGAGTTTCCTAACTTAAAAAAGAAACAAGTTCGGCACGTCTGAATTCACTGTCCTGAAACGTACAAGACTGTGAATGGTAAGCTAGCTAGCAGTTTCATTTTAATAGAGGTAAGCACCTGGTTGGTGCAGGAGAATGGAGCCCAGACTCTGCGAGAAGAAGAGAGTTCTGGAAGGTTGTCTCTGCCTTCGATTTATCTTTGCACGCCAACTGCCTGTAAATTAATTATCTCGAATGTCACTTGAGCTGGATGCCTCTGACAGCCGGATTGTCTTCTCTCCGTCCCCATGTCCATGTTTGTGATTCAGCCACTTTGTTGTGGGGTGGACCAGTAAAACCTGTTCTTTTCTCCAGTATCCACAGAACTATGATGATGAGGGTTGTCAACAAAATAACAATTTTCGATCAGGGTCAAGTATTTGGAAAATGATACCAAGAATAAAAGAAACAAACTAGAGCTGTTCGTTTTCATTTATTTTTCAGGCTAAAGATCTGTGAAAGATTTGTGAAAACTATTTACTCTTTTTAATATTCTCCCTGGCTCCATCTCATACCTTGAAAGTTTAAGTAATGTTTGGCTGCCACAGAGCAATTTAGAAGCAATTTGCTCCCTCCCCTGCCCAGTTTCCCAGATGTTGGGAGCATAGAATGTTGGCTGAAGAGAAGATTGGGCAATATTTTATATTTTAATTTGTTGCTAAAGAATTGATACATTGTTTGACAGTTTCTACAAGTGAGTTCTATTCTCTGGTTTTTCTTCCAAATGCCTTAAATGGTGCCACAAGATTTCAATCATTTTGTGCTTTTTAGAACTGCTGCCCACGTCAAATCTCATACCTTCCTTGGTATGCATGTCATTGGCCCAGTAACATACAGACTAAGCCCATATTCCTGAGTCAAGTTTTGGAGACAAATCTACTTTTAGATTTAGTTTTAGGTTTTTTTCCTTTTTTTTTTTTTAAGTTTGTTTACACTTGGCACCAAAAGCACAAAAAATTTACGTGAGCTGCTTTTAGTCCCGAATTACCAGGGAAAGAAGCCAAACATAGGTTTCCTGTTGAGGTCCTTGAGCAATATTAGTGTCTGCCAAATGTACATTTTGAGGATTAATATTTTATTTTAAAAACCCATCAGCTAGTGAATGTTGGGTATATTTTTAAACAAATCTAAATGTAACAAAGTTATAAATGAAGTTGCCAGTTACCACAATTCATCAGTTCTTGATCCAATAAATATGGGCACCTATTATCTGCCAGAAAGTACATGCTCATTTAAGACAAATTTAACTTTAAGACAGAACAAACAGTAAGTATTACAGAGGCATAAACAAACACTGCATTTCAAGAAAATCACCTCTTTATATTTTTAATCTAATAGTTTTCAAGGTGATTGGTTCTGTTAAGAAAAAAGCTGTTAAAATATTTTTATTTTTTTAATTTTTAACAAAAGATTTTATTTACTTTTAGAGAAGGGAGGAGAGGGAGAAAGAGGGAGAGAAACATCAATGTGTGGTTCCCTCTCAAGTGTCCCCCACCAGGGACCTGGTCCGCAACCCAGGCATGTACCCTAGACTGGCAATTGAACTGGCAACCCTGTTTCACAGGCTGGCACTCAAACCACAGAGCCACACCAGCCAGGGAATAAATTACTCTTCTTAATTTTTAAAAAAGATTTTATTTATTTATTTTTAGAGAAAGGGGAAGGGAGGGATAGAAACATTGATGTCTGAGAGAAGCATCGACTGGGTGCCTCTCACAAGTGCCCCAACCGGCTCCCTGCAACCCAGGCCTGTGCCCTGACTGGGAGTCCAACCGGTGAACTTTTGCTTTGCAGGACAACGCTCAACTAACTGAGCCGTGCTGGCCAGGACAAGAAATGAACTTTTGATAAAGAATTGTGCAAGGTCAAGTCTTTCACCTTAATATTTATATTCCTAAATTTTCTTCCTCAATAGTCACTGAAGTAGACAAAAGATGAAG
The DNA here is from genome assembly GCA_004026545.1 of Mormoops blainvillei. Classification (NCBI taxonomy): domain Eukaryota; kingdom Metazoa; phylum Chordata; class Mammalia; order Chiroptera; family Mormoopidae; genus Mormoops; species Mormoops blainvillei. The sequence continues at coordinate 18,850 of PVJD01006836.1, forward strand.
ATATAAAAGTAAGATCCGATATGGACATTATACACATATCTACAGGAAATTTTACCCAATAGGATTCTAAACCCTCCCCAACCCCTCACCACCAATAGAATATTTTCTGACAGAAAAACAGCAAATGAAAATTCTGGAAGGCAGCAGGGTGGCCTCAAGGGTGGTGGCCATCTAAAAACTGTGTCAGTAACAATCTCATTTTATATCATCAAAAATATGCACATCACACAAGTAGGCATTTCACTGTTGAACAGGGACTTAATGTCTATAAAAACACACATTGGTTCCTATTGCCTCTATGTAGTAATTCAGAGTCTGTGGTGAAAGGAATAAATGCGCTGTTTTTTTCTAAAATATTTATTTAAGCATCACAAATATGCATTGTTGTGATTCATTCAGGAATATTGAATTAACCCAATCTTTTGTTTTCGGCTTGTTTTTTAGAAGCACTAAGTGAGTTACTTAAACTAGACGTAAAGTAAAAATTTACATAAAAACAAATATGTTGTTTGTGCACTAAATATTGAGGAACCGTGCATTACAGCACTGTGTCTGGTGCTGGATTTTAGAAAGGTGGATAGGACACTGATTCTGCCTTCCAGAAACTTGTAGTCCAGTGGGGCTGACAAACTGAGACACGTGCAATTCCGTGTGCTAAGTGAGTTTGTACAGGAGGGAGGTTACCGCTGCCTGGGATGGACTGAAGGGAAGGTGGTTGATACACGGAAGGTGACCGGAGTTTGGCTGATTCTGGAAAGTTGTGTTGGTCAAAAAAAATTAAGTGACAGAGGGAGGCAAAGAGAAGGTCAAGAGGCTGTAATAGAAAATATAGATGTGTTTATATAAAATTGAAAACTGATATCATAAAAGAAGTAATGAACAAGATAGGTAACTTCTATAGCTGGAAAAAATATTTTAATGCAAATAATAGTGAAAAAATTAACATCAGCAGTATTTTACATAATTCAGTTTATTTTGAATTGACCAGAAGAATACTCTTTAGAGAGTTATCAGGTAACATCAACTGAAAATGTCTGTCTACCTGGGTCCATAATCTTACTCCTGGGAATTTAACTTACAGAGATAAAAGCAAAAGTGCATAAAATTATAAGTAAAACGATATTTATTACAGTAGTGTTCCTGGTAGCAAAAATTTGGAAACAACATGAATGTCCATCACCAGGGGAATGGCCAAGTAAATTATGGTATGTGCTCACTCACAAAATATTATGAAGCTATTAAAAAGACAACAGCTATACAGGTTCACTCAAAAGGATTTTCCCCAGAAAGTGCTGGGCGAGGGAAGCATGATGCAGAAAAGTGCATGCAATATGATCCCACTTTGTTAACAAAGAAATGACATGAGCCTGTATGAAATGCGTCAACCTGTGTAAGTATTTGTGTAAATAGGATCACGTGAGCAGTGACAGACTGTGGAAGGGTATGGGCAAGGCGGCAACATGGTTTCCTTCAGAGGGTGACTCATGGGAGAAGAGGGAGAGGGGGCCGGCCAAGAAAAACAGGGGAAATATACAATATAAAAGACATGATTACATCTATGCACATGTGTGTGCATATATGTACAATATACATGGTGGTGCAAAAGTAGATTTATAGTTGTTCATATGGAAAATAACACAATAATAAATATAATACAATAATAAACTATTTCACATACAACTGTAAACCTACTTTTGTCCCACCTGTGTGTATGTATGTACAATGCATGTGTATACATATATATGTATCACATAAATCATTGCACCTATGACAATTCATAACTCATATCTTATGACATATAGGAGGTCTGTCCAGAAAGTATCCAGCCATGCAATGTGGAAAAATAGAGACATTTATTGAAGAAGATATGAGACATAAGAAACATGCTACATAGGACAATGACACCTCAGACCCCTTCAAAGTAGGCAACTTGGAACCTCACACAGTTCTCTCAGTGCCTCTTCCACTGTTCAAAACACTGCAAAGTCCATTGTTGGAATTGTCATCAGCTGCCCCATCGTATTTTCCTGAATCTCATCGATGGTCTGAAATCTCTTCCCTTTCAAAGGTGATTTTAGTTTTGAGAAAAGCAAGAAGTCACAGGGCACCAAATCTGGGCTGAGTCACCTGGGTGATTTGATGTTTCGCCAAAAGACTCTGCACAAGATGTGATGCATGAGTGTATGTGTCGTCTGGTTCATTGGTCGCGGTTTCAATCAAGTCATTAGCAACTGCAGCACGATGTTCCTTCTCCTCTGGTAGCAGAAGCCATGGAACGAATTTTACCATGACACGTTTCATGCCAAGATCCTGTGTCAAAGTCTCAGACACAGTAGTTTTTGGAATCCCCGGGTCAGCTTCTAGTTCTCACACTGTCAGTCGCCGATCTTTGTTGATTGCAGCCTGTACACGCTCAACATTCTCAGGTGTTCTGCTTGTTGCAGGCTTTCCAGAATGTGAATCACTTTCAACAGATTCTCAACCATCTTTGAAGCATTTGTGCCACACTTTCATTTGCACTGCTCCCCAAAAGCCTTTGGAATCATACGAATAGTTTCTGTGGAGGAATGTTCATCCTTAATGCAAAATTTGATGCAGATTCATTGCTCTACTTGCTCAGTCATTTTGAATGCAATGGCCACACAGTACACATGCGTACTCCATGGCATCTCTTCGCCCTCACTCACTAGTACAGCGAAGTCATCATTGTTCACACATGCGCTTTCCAGTGCACTCTCCTTGGCTGCCAGGTTACATTGATGTCGTGCAAACTCTTCTGGTTATATTGACAATGGATGGACATTTTCCAGACAGACCTCATATATAGTTGCAGCATAGAACGCAGCTGAGATTCATCTTTTATTTCTTTGGTACCTGATACTCCTATCAGATATCACTGATAAATGTAAATGAGGTGGATGATTTTTCTTTTCAAGCTGACTGATGTTTCTTAAAGAAATTTATGACCCATATCTTGGCATGGTTATCGGCAAGAAGGGAGATTTCCGTTCCATAGGAAGATGTTAATCTTCAGGTGAAGATTGTCTGATTCATTGTATCTTATGACATCAAAAGCAAAGGAGCCAGTCTGCACAGGCCTGTGGAGCCACAGCTGAACCATTGGTAGGGAGCACTGATACACAGTCGGTCCTGCCTCATCGCAGACCCACTTGAATCAGGTCACCTAACCTCTTCATATCTCAATAATCTCACTTGCAAAAGAGAGCACACGCTTTGTGAGTTGGAGAAAGGGCATGCAAACAGAAAAGAAATTCTCATAAATAATTTTGATACAAACCTGCTAACTGTACAATGTATTGTCTGTTTCCTGCTTCTTTTAAGCTTCCAAGTAAGTCTTTTTTTCCCCCCAATATGAGTAATGGAAATATCTTTCTTGGGTGTTGAAATATGTTTCTTAAATCAATCCTATTATCTCCTGAACATCACACCTGCCACAGTCATGGCCATAATTAAATATAACTATACTTAAAATATGGACTTTGCATTGTTAGCCTGAAAATGGGGCTGAGAGGCAGGCAAAGAGACTGAGACACTCTGAGCCCCCTTGATCTCACAGGTTTCTAAACACAGGGGAGAGAACCTAAAACCAACTCCGGACAAGGGCAGAAGAGAAATGGTCTTAAATAGATGACATTGGATAAATAAGAAGAGAGAAAAGGGAGTAGGAAGGAGAGATTTGGACAGAAGTGTAAAGATAATTCAAGAACCACTGATATAATTGAGGATGATCCTTCCCACTAAGTCTATTTTGCTATTGATGACAAATGAAAGGTCTGTTATGGGTGACATCAGTCGGGGCTGCAGGAGGAGGCAGGACTCCGCAGTGGTAGGTTTGAGACGTGTTCTCTGTAGCCAGGCTCTGCTGCATACCAGTCATCCGTTATTTAACTTCTCTGTCCCTTGATTTCTTCATCTGTGTGATGAAGGTGATGCTGGTGATGGGGACAGTGATATGACCTGCTGCAAAAGGCTATTATGAAGATACAGTGAATAAACAAGCATAAAGTATTGACATACTGCTAGCACACAGTAGGTGCTATATAAGTATCAGCCATTATTGTTCCCTTTCTTTCAGAAGAAAGCAGCTTCCACTAGGATTTTGTGAATCCTTCTCTTTGAAGGTAGATAAAATATTTAAATATCTGGAATGAGAGGAGAAGAAAAAGACATGTAATGTTAGCAAAGACATGTAATGTTAGCAAAATGCTGTGAGAAGTTCCTTCTTGTCCAGAAAGTAATGCCTGTGTAATATATGATCTACATGTACATGGGATTTTTCTGTTTGTTTATGCACTGTGTAATGTCTTCCCAGGGCAAACTAACCCTTAGTCAAGCTACCTTTGCCGTTTACAGACTGATTTACAGGCTCTGGGAAGACCCAAATCATTGATCTGCTGCTAAAATTCACCCAATGATCTGATCCTTTGTGCAAAGTTTTGTCTTCTCTTTGGGGGAAGGATAATTCGGCGAAAGTCTATAATTTTAATCCCTAACATCTCTAATGCCAACTGGTTTTCATCAGCTCATTTTCCCCCTCCTGAAAGCTCAGAAGAGGGGAATACTGAGGAAAAGAGAAATAGAACAACTGCCCAGATGACAGTAAGCACCAAAGGCAAATTCTGCCCCCTTTAAGATGTTTCCTAGTGTCACTTCAGAGCACCATTCCCTTGAGGACTTCAGGGGCCCCCATGATCATTGTCCGCATTTTCAGATGAGAAGTGGAAGTCACTGAGGTGAAGTGACTGGCCAAAGGTCAAAATGCCAGCCTGCGGTGGAGTCAGGCGATAATTCCTGTCTATTGGCTCACGGCACTGAAGCAGTGGCTCACATCAGGGCATCTGCAGGCTCCATCCAGAACCCATAGTCAGGCGACTCCATAAAGCAGGCCAAGAAAACCTCCAGGACAGTACGTGGCTATTGCTCCAAACGTGACCTCTCCCATCAATCCAAAAAGCCAGGCTGTTTCGAAAGTGACAGGACATCTACCCACTTCCTTTCTGGGGTAGACTCATCCGTCCCCTTACGCCCATCCCCAGGCCCGACGAGTGCAAAGGAACAGGATAGTTTGGGATGTTTATGGTACCCTTTGATGTAGAAAAATGGGCTTGGTAAAGTAGTGTAGTGTGAAGCACATGGAATCTGGAGTCGGTTCAATGGGTCTGACTCCAGGATATTCTCAGGGCCTCCGCTAGCCCACAGAGTGCCTTTGTTCATATCAGGAAAGTGGCTGGGCACTGCCCCACTGGTATGCAAAATGGCAAGGAGATCACAGGCTGGGTTGCAGCCTCTGTTTCTCCCCTCGACTGGGTGTCTTTGTATGTAGTGACTGACTTACACAACTGTATATGGGTGCGATATCCATCCTCTGCTATTCAGTGGCTTGAGTTTCTTAGCCTTCCTGAGCCTTGGTTTCTCCATCTACGCAACAGGCAAAATAATAGTTGTTAGGAGGTTAAATGAGGTACAGCTTGTAGTCTGCCTAGGATGACGTAGGCATGCAGGAAAATGGTAGTTGCTGTTATTAGCTGTTTAAGTTGTCACATGACTTTATAAACCAACTCTTTCTATTCTCTCTTGAGAAGTTTGATTTTCCTAGAAATGTGTCTTGTAAATGGAGACAACTGTGAAAAAAGTTGGTGGGATTCATAATAGATTATTTATCATCGTTTTAATATAAATGGTGTTATTCTTTCGGGTTGCACCACCTGAAGTAGGCATATCTGATATGGAATTTCTAATTACGCATCTAGTTCAAGAGGAGGTAATTTATGAGTCCACACCCTGACACACCTGTGCTCCTGGAGAGTACATCCCTCTTTGTTGGATGTCTTGGGCACTGGGACAGACAACCTCATTCATGTTACTGTTCCATGAATTCTCGTTCTCCCCCTGTATGGTAAAGTGAGTGACACCAGTGAGTAATGCAGGAGGAAGCACTGAAGAATGTCTAATTTGCATAGGTGCAGAAATGAGCCTCCTAGGCTGGGTTTACAGGAAAACAAAAAACAAAAAAAACCTCAAGTAGTTCTTAGGCCTGGTAAGTTCCCAGCATGCTCAGTCAGCTGCTCTTACGTCCACCCCCTCAGGACCAGATACACCGGCTTCCTCTATGTAATCATCTTGGTTAGAAGGGGACATTTATTATTTAGCCCTGGGAGTTTTAAAATAATTTCCTGACAATTAATAAATAGAATCGTGCTTGCGTGTGTGGGTGTGTGTGTGTTTTACTCACCAGAGGGTGGGAATGAATTCTTAGCTACCTAAAAGTGGAACGCTTGCCTTTTTTAGATGAACTCACATTATCTTCCAGGTAGTACCTCTTTCACAACTTAGCATAACTGCGTTGAAAGGAAGTCTATAATCCTTAAATAACTCTGTGGCTCTCTTTGCCTGGAGTCTCCCTTTGAACTTTTTTTCAAAGAATGTTTATAATCCAGTAATTACACTTATTTTACAACAAGCAGCTGTAAAAGTATCACTCAAGAACAGTAAGATTTTGAGGGGAGCCCATTTCACTCACAAAACAAAACAAACAATAACAAAAACCACCACTATAAAACCTTAACAGAAAGAGACAATTAAAAGCTTGGTGACTCAGAGTTAAAGTGATGAAAAATCAGTTGTTTTCCAATTACTATGGCCCTTATTTCCTGTTTCTCAGAATTGAATGAGATGGGAATAAGTCAGGAAATGAGGATGATAACTTGTATATTCGTATTTGTTTGTGGCACGGTGCCCTACCTGAACTTGGACTCTGTTCAGACCTAGCTGTTGGCAGACTGCCGGCTCCTTCAGCTATCAACTTGCAGAAGTAAGTGCTTGAGAGCATTTGTGTGTGTGTGTGTTGTTGTTGTTGTTGTTGTTGTTTTGAGCAGAACAGAAGAATTCTGTGTCTGGCTTGGGAGACAGGTGGGGAAGGGTAGGTGGGGACAATAGATAGGAATGGTATAATATCCTTTTGCCTCTTTTGGTCCCCCCAGATCCCCAATACTCACACAGGATCCACTGGCCAAAGGGGCTGGTCTAGAGCCAGAAACCAAAGAATATGGTTTTCCAGCGCGGGGCTATGGGAACCCAGACGGCAAGCACGGACGAAGTTGGTGATAGAGTCAGCCTTCCCACCTCCACTTGGCTTCAAGACTCAATGCAGCTTTACAGCCATACTCAGGGCAGCCTTATGCTCAGTGCACGATGCTTAAGAACCACACATTATGCATTAAGAAGGCATTATGCTAAGCCAGACACAGAGAGACAAATACTACAGATACCACATATGTGGAATCTAAGACAGCCAAACTCATACAAACAGAGAGTAGAATGTTGATTAGCAGGGGCTAAGGGTTGGGGGTGTGGGTGTAGGTGTTGGGGAGATGTTGGTCAAAGGTACAAACTCACATACCCAGTTATAAGATGGATGTGTTCTGAGGGTCTAATGCGCAGCAGGGTGATTATAGTTAATAATACCACATTATACACTTGCAAGTTCCTAAGAGAGTAGTTCTTAAATGTTCTCATCACAAACAAGAAATGATAATTATTTGAGGTGACAGAGGTGTTAACTAATGCTACAGTGCTAATCATTTTGCAATATATTAGTGTATCAAATCAACACATTGTACACCTTAAACTTAAGAGTGTTCTATGTCAACTATATTTCATTAAAGCTCAAAAAAATTAAAACCTAGAAAATCAGAATATAGACTATATCACTAAATTGGTTGTTCATCTCTACCAACATGCTTAAGAAACATGTTTAAATTACAAAGCCCTAAACTCAATCCTATTCCTGCTGAATCAGAATCATTGGGAATATGTGTCTGTTTAAAAATTTTCCCAAGTGATTCTGATGTTAAGAATTGGCCCTGGCTGGTGTGGCCCAGTGGCTTAAATGCTGACCTGTAAACTGAAAGGTCGCCAGTTCGATTCCTGGTCAGGGCACATGCCTAGGTTGCGGGCTAGGTCTCCCGTTGGGGGAATGAGAGAGGCAACCAATCCATGTATCTCTCCCCACACGGATGTTTCCCTCTCTCTCTCTCTCTCTCTCTCTCTCTCTCTCACTCCCACTCCCTTCCCCTCTCTAAAAGTAAATAAATCTAAAAAAAAAAAAAATCGATCAGTACACTAAACCCACAGTTGCAGCTCAACCCCAAGGAAGCAAGAGGTTATGCAGAAATCAGAAAAGGCCCTCTAGTGGCCAAAAGAAGCCATTTTTCATTCTGTCTGCTCCTGGGACCATGGCAGCGAGATGGGAAGCCACATCTTTTTGGTAAACCACATTATAATCCACTAATTTGACAATTATGGCCGTGAAACTTAAACCATAAGACCCATAAGGGCAGGAATCACTTGTTCTTGTCTTACCCATGAGGGTGCCTGGTGTAGTGCTTGGCCCATTGTGCTGTACGGCCTAAAATTAAGGCTCAGTATTATACGCTGCCTTTACATCTGGGATAAAAATCAGAAGGGCCTCAAATGGCTTACCTGCAAGCTGCTGACCCTATGCTGTGCTCGTGGATGAGGTCCTCTAGTCAAACAACTCCCTTGATCAAATAGACCGGGCACAGTTCCTGCTTATTCTTGTGTAGTGGGTCTCTACCAGCCCGTGGAATTATTTAAATGAGTCACATCCTCCCACAGGAACCAGGAAGAGGGAACCTCACCCTCTTGATACTACACACCTGCCTCCACGGTACCTGGTTGTTCACTCTGTTCCTGAGTGGAACCCCTATGTGGCCCTCCATGGCGTGTGGTGTCCTCCTGGCCCCGGGATGACTCTGTGTGAATGACCAACAGCTCTCAATCTCGTCCGTCCAGCATTGGGTAGTGTGTGTTCGTTTGGCCGGCACAATGATCCTAGGGCGGAATCCCCCCTTTACCAATGGGATCCAGAGGAACAATCAGAAGATCCAGGGAGGGCATTCAGTAAATGTTAAGTAATTAAATGAGACCAAAGGGCTCTTGAAATTTCATTTTTTAAATGTTTTTAAAGTATATTTTATTGATTATACTATTACAGTTGTCCCATGTTTTTCTTCCTTTCTTCCCCTCCACCCTGCACCCCCGTCCCACCAGCACTGCCCCACCCTTAGTTCATGTCCATGGGTTCTACATATAAGTCCTTTGGCTTCTCCATTTCCTATACTGTTCTTCACCTCCCCCGTCTATTTTGTGCCTATCACTTATGCTTCTTATTCCCTCTGCCTTTTCCCCCACTCCCCTCCCTCCTCCTCACTGCTGATAACCCTCCATGTGACCTCTATTTCTGTGGTTGTTCGCTTAGTTTGTTTTTGTTTTTTGTTTTTTAGGTTCAGTTGCTGATAGTTGTTTGTTGTCATTTTACTGTTCATTTTACATGTTCAGTTTTGATCTTCTTTTTCTTAGATAAGTCCCTTTAACATTTCATATATTAAGGGCTTGGTGATAAACTCCTTGAACTTTACTTTGTCTGGGAAGCACTTTCTCTGCCCTTCCACTCTAAATGATAGCTTTGCTGGATAGAGTAATTTTGGATGTAGGTCCTTGCCTTTCATGACTTTAAATATTTCTTTCCAGCCCCTTCTTGCCTGTAAGATTTCTTTTGAGAAATCAGCAGATAGTCTTATGGGAACTCCTTTGTAGGTAACTGTCTCCTTTTCTCTTCCTGCTTTTAAGATTCTCTCCTTGTCTTTAATCTTGGGTAATGTAATGATGATGTGCCTTGGTGTGTGCTTCCTTGGGTCCAACTTCTTTGGGACTATTTGAGCTTCCTGGACTTCCTGGAAATCTAATTCCTTTGCCAGATTGGGGAAGTTCTCCATTATTTTTTCAAGTAAATTTTCAGTTTCTTGCTCTTCCTCTTCTCCTTCTGGCACCCCTACGATTCAGATGTTGGAACATTTAAAGTTGTCCCAAAGGTTCCTAAGCCTCTCCTCATTTTTTTGAATTCTTGTTTCTTCATTCTGTTCTTGTTGAATGTTCATTTCTTTTTTTCGCTCCAAATTGTTGATCTGAGTCCCAGTTTCTGTGTCCTGTATATTTTTCTTTATTTCACTTTGCATAGCCTTCACTTTTTCCTTTATTTTGTGATCATACTCAACCATTTCTGTGAGCATCCTGATTACTAGTGTTTTGAACTCTGCATATGATAGATAGGCTATATCTTCGTTGCTTAGTTCTTTTTCTGGAGTTTTGATCTGTTCTTTCACATGGACCATATTTCTTTGTCTCGGTGCACCAGTTAAGTTGCAAGGGGTGGAGGCTTAGGTATTGTCCAGGGCGGCGCAACCGACGTCACGGCCTTGTGGTACTGTATATGAGCAAGGGATCAGAGAGGGAACAATGCTAATTGCTCAGGCTCTCTCAGCTGGCTTTCAGTCACTTCCCCGGCTACCTACAAGCAAATTGGGCCCTTCTGGTACTGAGTCCTGCTTGGGTGGGTTTGTGTACATGTTGGGAGCCTGTGGGTCTCTCCAACGAACTCTCCTTTGAGGCTGGAAGTTTCTCCTGCTGCCACAGCCCCCACAGGTTTTTACAACCAGCAGTTTTAAGGCTTTCTTTTCCCCCACACAGGAACCCTGAGTTGCAGGGTCTGTCTCACTCCCCACTTGTCCCAATTGTGGGACAGCCAGCCGAAGTCTTGCCCACCCAATACTCCAGCCACCACCTTGCCGAGCATTCTCTCCACCCCGGCTGCCCATCTCCGCCCCTCCTACCAGCCTGGAAGAATGTTTCTTCTTTAACTCCTTGGTTCTTAGACTTCCATACAGTTCGATTTTCTGGCAGTTCTGAGTCTTTTTGTTTTTAAATTTGTTGTTGTCCTTCTTTTGGTTATGTGAAGAGGCAAAGTGCATCTACCTACACCTCCATCTTGGGTGGAAGTCGAAACTTAAGTAACTTCGTTTTATTCATTTTATTGTGTCAACTCTCAAAGTGATCTTAGGCACAAATGAATTATTCAGTGAATGTATTTATAGAATGTTAAGCTGAAGGAGTTTGTAGACAACTTCAGGATTAACCCTCTGTTCTGTTTCTAAAAGAACTAATCCCTAGGCAAGACCATAAACTCCACAGTGAAAGGGACTATGTTTTATTTATGTTTAGGTTGCCTCAGCTTAGAACAGAACTGGTGTACACTGTGCCTTTGATAAAGGGATGAATGACAGCACAGAGATGCAGTGAATTTCCCTAGAGCACCTGCTAGTTAACAGTACCACAAGGACTCAGTTCAACACATATTTATTAAAGGTCTTCTATGAGAGGCAATAGCAGGCTAGGTGCCCTGGGGGGGAAGAAGGTGGGACTTGAGGCAGGGCTATGAAGAGGAGAAAGACATAGCGTCTGCGCTCGTGGTAGCTACCAACCACATGTACTTATTTAAATGAAAATTAATTAAAATTTTAAATTTGTTACCCAGTTACAATATCTATATGTCAAATGTTTAATAGCTACATATTAGCTAGTGGTTACCATATTAGATTGCACAGATATAGAATATTTTGATCATTACAGAAAGTTCTACTGGATATCACTACCATATAAGGAAAGATGTAATGAAACCCGAAACCATAATATAAAGCAGAAAATGATAACGGAGGTACCAATTAATTGCCAGGAGGTGGGAGGGAGTGGTTTCAGGATCAGTCCCCACAAGATTCTAAGTCCTCTGAGGATGGGGACTGTTTGACTCCTAGCAATTAGTGTAATGCCTGACTCATAGAAGATGTTCACCCCCGTCGATTGAATGAAAATAAACTTCACAGAACAAAATTTTCTGTATACCCTGAATTTAGTATTTGTCAATTCCATTCATGTTTTTATAACCATTTTATGTAATATTGTGTCTGTTAATGGGACAGATCATTGCTTTGCTTGTTTTTAAACATAATATGAATAGCACCACACCATATATACATCCTTATGCAACTTGTTTGTTTTTTAGAGACAGGTGAAGGGAGGGAGAAAGAGAGGGATAGAAACATAGATGTGAGAGAGAAACATCGATCAGTTGCCTCTCATACATGTGCTGAGCAGGGAGTGAATCCAAAACCCAGGCAAGTGTCCTGACTGCAAATCAAACCTGCAACCTTTCAGTTTACGGACGACACCCAACCAACTGTGCCACACCAGCCAGAGTTGCAACTTGTTTTTTAAATTTTGCTTACCCTTATATTTTAATGATGTGTCCCTGTTAAAACATGTAGCTCTAGATAGTTCATTTTAATTGCTAAAGAGTATTCTAGGGCATTAAATATACAATTCATCTATTCTACCTATGATTTAAATTTGTCCTGTATCCAATTTTTACAATTACAAATAAGGCTATATGAACATTCTTGTGTTTTCTTATACAAATATTCAGAGTTTATTCCTAGAAGGAGTATTGCTAGATCTGAGGCTATGCATATCTTCAACTATTCTAAATATCAACAAATTGATTTCCAAGAGGATTGACCGATTTATACTTCCATCAGCATTGTGTGAATATTCTCATTGTTCTACATTCTTGGCTACACACAGCACTGTCAGGCTTTCATTCTTTGCCAATCTGATAAAGTAAAATGAGTCAGTGTGGTGTTCCCTAGGAAGTTAAAGACATAAGAACAAAGTGAAAAATGTCTACCCTGCCATTAGGGTATGAGAAGAATAGCAGAGTATTGACCTTTTGTGCTGTGATGAGAAAATTGGCACCAGGGCTGAAGCAATGACTGACCTTCAAGCTAAGCAAAGCTAAGCAAAGCTATGCAAGAAAAGTATAAAATAGCTTTACCATTCTATACCTTCAAGCCACTGTGGGGCATCAGCCAGGAACCTCTGAAATGTGATTTGGAAATCAGAACATGTTCAACATATATGTTTGCAATGCGTTAAATATTTCTCCTAACAGGAGCAGAATTTATTTTCCCCCGTATCCCATTTAAAGCATCCCAGGCTGCATACCTCTCCTCTTTGTCTTAAACCAATTTCTAGTGAAAGAAATGACTGGAAAGTGAGGAGCTGTGCAAATCATATAACTATTGGTGGGAAATCTTGGCAATCCAAAGGACTGTCAGCTTAACAAGAGGCAAGGTATTGAGTGCAGACCATATCTTGCAATATTTGCTCACAGCTATTTCATGTAGCTACTTTAAATGCTTAAAGCATAGAAAATAATCCCATAATTTAGGAACATATTAATATTTCATCTTGTAGAGATTTTCCAGTATGATTCTAGCTAATATGCAAGGAACTAAAATGAGCCTGCTTAGAAGGGCTTTAGAGCCCGGGGCAGTGGGAAACACCCATGGCTCCATTTCCCTGGAGTACTGGTAGTTCTTTGATGGAAATAAAGTATTTCTTAGCAACCTTTCATTATACCTGGCATACTCATGGGAAATTTGAGATAATACTTATTCTACCTCTAAGAAAGCCCTCCCAGAGTAATAACTTGAATTTTCAAAAGTGATACAAGACCTGAGAATGTTTTTCTTGCTTCAGCATGTGAACCAGAGAATCGTGACAGAGAAAGGGGATCAGCTAGACTCTGAGCAGCTAACTCAGGTCAGCAGGCCTATTGGAGATGAAAGCTCAGAAGAACCAATTGTGTTCCATTCACTGATCAGAGTCCAACACTTGGCTTTCTTTTTCAGAAAGGATGACTTATGCCACCTATAGTATTCCTTCCTAAAATCTATCTGTGGACAGCAATATTTAGGAAAATTATATCATCTTAAAATAATCTACCTTGTTCACTCAAAAAAGCTGTCCATTTCCTCCATGACTTTTAGAAGTTGCAGTGAAAAGGCTGCTGTGAAGCCCTGTGACTTCACCTGTGAAGCAGGTGACTATGAAAAGCTAATGGACATTTTTCTCAGGAGATGAGAAAAATTTATTTAAATTATAGTTCCTTTGGAGACGCATGCAATCTAAGTGTTCCATGTACAAATTAAAGGCTAAAACATGTGGTATTAAAGTTAAGAGTTTAGGCTACAGTTGAACTATGTATGTCACCAGTCATTTATCCTAAGTGCTGAGGATAGAGTGATAGAGAATGTCCCCATTTCCTCAGGCTTTCCGCCTAATGGAGGAAATGACCACGGTAACAAATAAATGAACAAGATCATTGTAATTGCCTCTCAAGTGTACTATTTTAGTAGGGGTAGTCTGGGAAGCCCTATCCAAGAAGGCGATATTGAGCTGAGGCCTGAATGGTCAGGAGCTAGCTCTGTGAAAGAGGTAGGGGAGGGACTCAGACAGAGGAAGAACGCCATCAAGGTCTGAGGCGGGGTCCAGCGTGGCATGCTCAAAGGACAGAAAGAAGGCCCGTGTGCCTACGGTGATCCAAGATCAAGTGACAGTGGCAATCTGGGCCCTGGTGTGCTGGAGCCAGCTTGTGTGGGATCCTGAGAGCTGGCTGTTCCATTTTTCTAAATTTTGTAAGCCAGTTTTTAGACACAATCATTATTAAAAATAAAATTACATAAATTTATAATTAAATTATATCAAAAACAAAGGCAACAAACACTCAAAACTCATTGCTTCCTAATTATGTTACTATGTTTTACTAATTTCTCTGCTCATGAGGTATCTCTTACATCTGTGTGATAGAAATATATAATGATGGCTAAGGTACCTCCTTCCAACTCTGTGTCCTTTGATGTCACTGTGGTAACTTGAACTAGCCACAGTGGGAATATTTACACCTCAGAAACTGGCAAACACTCTAAATCAGCTTTGATTAATTGTTTTGTTGATACTCTACTCGTGAAGGTGATGGGAAAATACTTATAACACAGATTGCATTGCAAAGTGTCTGTAGCTGTTACATTATAAATAGCACCCCAAAATTGAGGAAATATTCTTCCAGCATTTGAAAATTAAGATCTATGATCAGATTTGACAAAGACTTACTCATGTAATTAATGAACTAGTAAAATTGTGACATATCTTTATTGTTGCACTTTCATCTTTTAACATAAATGAAAATATCATCTAACAACCATGTCAGAATACACTCATTCAACGTAGTGTGAAGAACTACTTTGCTGAATCTGATAGAAATCAAGCATTTATGCATAGTCTGATTTTTCTCAAATTAAAGTTGAATTGCAATGATAGATTGGCTATGGATACAAAAGTTTGGCAAAAATCAATGACAGCATTCTGTGAAATAAATTGGTATATGAAATTAACAATAAAGAAGATTATATATTTATTATTTGTAATTTGTGAGCTATACATACTTCCATCAGTAAAACTTATAATAGGTTTATGATCATATACACACGTATACACACCTCTTTTTTCCATAGATCCCCAGCTGTTAAACATTTATTAACACACCACTGCCAAAACACAGATGTAAAACAAAAATTTCATAAAATTATAATTACTATAGACGATTCCTTCTGATATTTTATATTTTACTATTTTATTTTTAAAAATAAGTCCATGTGGCAACAGTGCAACTTGATTTTACTACCCACTAAAGATTTATGGACTGCCATTTGGAAACCCCTGTTCAGAGGTCTTCAACCACAGGTGCTGAAGTTACTTTTTGAAGAAATGTTCAGAAGGATGATGATGTACTTCTTATAGTCAGAGCTTAACAGCAACAAAAACTCACAAACTGTGAAGCAGAAAATTAAAAACAAAACGCAAACCACATCAAGGCCAAATTGGAAATTTGAAGGCTGAGGCTCTACGGTACCTACTCTAAAGACAAATTATGTAACACTGTAATGGTGCTAATAGGATAGGCCTGTATTTCAGCTTTTTGGATGAAAGTCCTTTTCTGTAATTAAAAGCCTGTCATTTGTAATGATACCTACTTCTCAATTATTTACATTCATGGAGGTGAACATTATTGTGGATAACTTTTCATCTGCCCAAATAGTTCAGGGACAAGGCTGGCACACTCACTGTGTCTGTATTTGATAAAAGAGAATTCAACATTTATGGAAAATGACAGTTGTTATGAGCCCACCTGACCATATTGCTAAAAATACCTAAATGTGTTAGAAATCCGTGGATTATAAAACAGATGAAAGTAGACATTCTGTCATTAAATTCATGTTAGTGCCCTGAAAGTGGGTTCACTGCTTTTGGAGTTTTTGACCAACCCTTGGGAGAGAATTAAATTAAGCTTTTCACAGCTAATATGTGGCTTTTCTGACTTTAACAAAAGTCCCTTTTAGAATTCCTATCTCTATAACAACCAATCGAGAGCCTAGTCAAATACAAATGACCCACCTTTCAGGCTGTATAGGGTAATGGAACAATGACAATTGAGTAACAAAGACCTGTATACCAGACAAAAGTTTTTCTGAGTTTTCCCTAAATCCCACCTATAAACCTACATCATACATAATGGATTTTAACCTTTTGGGGAGATGGAATCATTTGAGAATCTAGTGAAAAATATAGGCTGTCCAGAAAAAGTCTTTCCCTAATAAATTTTGCCTATAATTTCAGGGGACCCACAGATCTTTGTGATGCTTGTACCCAGGTTAAGCCCCTGCTTGTAGACAGTAATCTTCCTGGTAGAGAATCTAGAAAGAATGGCAAATAAGATAGACCCTTCCGATAGCTCTGAAGACCCTTTAATCAAAGAAAACCCATCTTGTGAGTACTGAGTGACCCTGAATTAGTTTTATCAGTGACACCTGTGCATACGGATTACAACTTACTGTCAAGAGCATCATCTTTTAAAAAGCTGAGAACAAGTGAATATTCTAAGCCTCAAATTATTGGAAATAAGCAGGATATGAGTAAATTAGTAATAATAGTCTCTACTCTCTATGGATTCATTCACAGGCAAAGTGCATCTAAGACTACTGTGAGGGAATTAGCTGCAAGTTGCCATAGAAATTGAGGTGGAGAGAAGAGACTATAGGACTCCACCCACCTGTAGACATGAAGCAGTGGCAGAGCTTTAAGCTCTTCTCTGCATTTTATGTAAAGTACTAGAAAAACAGTTTGAGACAAAACCCTCAGATAACTGCCTTTCAAATCCCTCGCGTATGAGCATGATCAGGAACTGCCACTGTCTCAAACTGCAAGCCGAACCCTCAACTCTCCACCGCTGGCCTGAGACTTATTATGAAGATGGGCCATTCTCTAGGCCCCCGCCCTCAGAGGACGAGCTGTGAACAGGAGGAAGGCCCAAGGCCAATTTCCCAGCTTCCCGCTAACAGATTTATTCAAAGAGGAAAGAATTCGCTGGAGTAAGTAAAACATTTTTATAGTAGAAACCATTAAGACCTCTCTTGTCTAAGTTTAACAAGGCTTTCATTCTGGGACCCCAGACCCTGCTTAATAAACAGCTCACCTCAGTTGGAGAAGAAAACACAGAAGAGCTTAGGAATAAGAACACACCCGGCAGAAAAACTACCATTGTTTTTCTTTGATTCTGACCTACTGATGCATAGTGCCTCCCATTGTCTCTGGTTTGTTTGACTGTTGTAACATCAAATAACCAGTTGGCACTGGGTAAGCTTAATGTTTTAAAAACGAAGATATGTTAGACGTCTAAATAACTTGCCCCACTGGTTGTAAACCACAGAGTTCAGTGTGTGACGGTCATCTTCCTTTTCGGTTATTATTTAAAGTGTCATGTTTGATTCTAGTCCATGGGACTCAAGTAGGGTAGAAACCTTGTGGTAAGTCGATATATCTGGGAAACACTAAGAAGAGATGTTAGTTGAAAAGTAGGTGCCTTTTATTATGAATTCCTCTCTCTGAGGCTCTGGAATGCTCTGAAACACAACCGAACTATCTTATAAATAAATTGGTTTTTTTACCTTTGCAAACAAACTTACCCATGAAAATGGACAGATTTATGAAAGTTTTTAATAATTTCTTTAATATCTTTTACCTTTGTGTTTCTTCGTGAGCATGAAAGGCCAGTGAACACCTTGAAGTATGGACAATGAAATAAAATGGGATCTGGGATTTGCTTTACAACACTAAAGAAAATGGAAATTTGTGTGGTGGATAAATGAAACAAGATTGACAAACTGTAGGTTATTGTTAAAGTCGGTGATAGTTACATGGCAGTTCATCATCCTTTTGTAATTGTTAGAAACTTCTAAATTAAGGAAAGTCCAAGACATGGAACTTTTCCAGTGATAAAGAATTAGATAAAAATGCTCCTTAAACAAACTAAACAATATACAAAGAGGGCTATCTAATCTATCTTACTGGTATAATCTGGTTAAAATAAAAAAAAAATAGATTGTGTATTTCTAACAAAATATCTCAATTTACATAAACAAAAGTTTCGATGTAAATGTCTCTCAAAACTCTGTGTATTTTGTTTAGTCACATCGTTAAATGGGGGCAGAGCAGAGAAAGAGGGGAAATAAAAGAGGTGTCGTAGTGTGAGGCGGCCTGGTCCAGCTCTCCCGTAGAAAAAGTGATGCCAGTGGAAAGGATGGTAGGAGGTACAACTACAGGACAGATCATTAGTGAAGTTTAGTGAGTAAGTATTGCAATAGGAAGAAGACATAGAAAACGAGGGAGAAGGCAAGGAAGACTGCAGGGAGTGGCAAAAACAAGGCCGTTAATAATAGAACAAAACCTCCCAGTTCCTCTCAAGGACATTTCACACAAGCTTCTGCTCAAACCCACAATGTGCTGCTCCCATTTCAGAAATTAAGATGATCCCCAGCCTGTGGCGACATCCACTTCTGGGAATGGAGCACAGCATGTGGTCAGCTCACATGAGGAAGATACGGAATGGAGGCAAATCCCTTAAAGTAATTCGCTCTTTCGTTCTCATGGAGCTTAGATGGAGGGGCTCAAGAAGCTTAGTTATTTAACCTGTGTCAAGAAACAAGATCCAGATGCTTTGGAGATTAATTAAACGGGCCCACCCTGAGGTTCACAAAGAAAGGCTAAATCTTGCCAGGACGTGGAAACTCGTATGAAGTGCCTGTCAGGGACATGACACGGCGCTGAGGAAGGCCCTGGCAGAGACAGAATGTTAGGGGTGATTACGTACTCTGGGTGTGCTTAGCTATTGTACCTCAAAGGATGCTGTAAACTTATCTCCTTAGGGAAAGGCACGGAAGGTGAGGAAGAGCCCCACTGTCCTCTGGGACCCTGTGATTACCTCCTTGCACAAAGAGTCCTGTCAAAAAACAGAGGAAGGTAATTGTAGAGGATGCCAGTATTACTAGCCAGGACAGGCTCGGAGCTAACTAACATGCCAGTGGAAATCTGTTTTTGCTGTCCCTGGATAGTCCCCGCGGCAGAGTGGAATGTGTGCCAAGTGTGCGGCGCCCTTATCTCTCCCACCATCTGCATACCATGTTGCCAAACACCAAATAGTACTCTGTGTCTTGTCTACCCCTCCAGACAGCGCTGAAGGGAGAGCCCTATTATTTGTTCATATGGTCTCATCAAACCAAAACATTTAGAGGCAGTATTGTGAAAAAATTCATGGAGTCAGGTTAGTATGTTTGAGGGCCGTTCTCTGTGGTCCTGGAGGAATCCTACCAAGGTCTTTGGTGTGAAAAGAACAAGTGAATTTTTTCCTAGAAATTTAGGTGCAACACAGTGAAAGGCATTCTTTTTTCTTAAACTTAAAAAAAACTTAGTGTTTATTTTAGAGAGAGAGAGGACGGGAGAGAGAGAGAACCATGGACTTGTTGTTCCACTTATTTATGCATTCATTGGTTGAGTCTTGTATGTGCCCTGACCAGGGCTTGAACCTGCAACCTTGGTGTATCAGGGAGACACTCTAACCAACCAAGCTACCCAGCCAGGGCCTCAGCACTCATTTTCTTAAGTGTGCAGTTTGGTTAATTTTTACATATTGACACCTGTGTAATGACCACTCAGATCAAGATACAGGCTATTTCTGTCATTCTATGAGGCTCCCCTGTGTCCCCCATCAGTCAACAACCTCTCAAAAATAACTATAATCTATAATCAATTCTTTTTTCCTTGTTACTTGTTCTTTTTATATTTTTTAATTTCTGAAATATATTTTATTGATTATGTTACTACTGTTGTCCCAACTTTCCCCTCTCTGTCCCCCTCCACCAGGTACCACCCATCCCCTCCAGCAATCCCCCCATTTAGCTCATGTCCATGGGTCATGCATATAAGTTCTTTGGCTACTCCGTTTCTTATACTTTTCTTAACATACACCTGTATAATCTGTACCTACCAATTTGTACTTCTTAATCCCTGCAACTTTCCCCCCATGTGT
The DNA here is from genome assembly GCA_004026545.1 of Mormoops blainvillei. Lineage (NCBI taxonomy): Eukaryota > Metazoa > Chordata > Mammalia > Chiroptera > Mormoopidae > Mormoops > Mormoops blainvillei. The sequence continues at coordinate 39,044 of PVJD01006836.1, forward strand.
TTGCTTCTGTGTATTAGACAGAGCTGCTTTGACTCCCTGTCTTAGTAGCATAGACTATTGTAGACAAATGCACCAGTAAGTTGGGTGGGGCAGGAGTCTTAGGTATCACCAGGGCAGGGCAACCTGTGTTGCCACTCTGTGGTTCTGTGTGGGGGAGGGCTCAGAGAGGGGACAATGACACTGCTTGGGCTCTGGGGTGTTATCTGGGAGGAAGCTGTCTCCCGGCACTCACCCTGAAGCCAGTCACTTCAATTTTTGCCCATATGCCACTGGTGTTCTTCTATCTGTTGCCCTGGTGCTGAATCCCAGAGGGAGTGAGTCTGCCTAAGTCCTAAGTCCATTGCGGGCCCTGTGAGAGAAGACTCCTGAGAATCCTGCAGTTTCTTCGGTGCCCCCAACCCTCACTGGTTTTTACAGCCAGATGTTATGGGGACTTATACTCCTGGCACTGGAACCCTGGTCTGGGTGGTGTGCTGTGGAGCTGGGATCCCTCACTCCTGAGGTATCCCTCCTGATTTTTATCTGCCATACGTGGTGTAGGACCACCCATTCCATGTCTCTGCACCTCTCCATGTGTCTCCACATCTGCATGAATGTGGTTTCTTTAATTTCTTGGTTGTTGGACTTCCATGCAGCGTGATTTTCTGACTAATCTGGGTGATATTTGTTTTGTAGTCTAGTTGTCATTTTTACTGTAGTCGTGTGAGGAGGTAAGCCATGTTTACCTACACCTCCATCTTGATAGAAGTCCTCTATAATAGATTTTTTTAAAGATTTTATACATTTTACTTTTAAATAGAGCGGAAGGGAAGGAGAAAAAGAGGGAGAGAAACATCAGTGTGTGGTTGCCTCTCATGCACCCCCTGCTGGGGACCTGGCCCACAACCCAGGCAAGTGTCCTGATTGGGGAATCAAACCGGCGGTCCTTTGGTTCACAGGCTGACACTCAATCCACTGAGCTACACCAGCCAGGGCCTCTATAATAAATTCTTGAATTTCATATAAGTAGAATCATGCAATAAACTCTTGTTTTGAACTTATTTTACTCAAGAATATATCCACGTGCTTCACAATGCTGCATGTAGTAGTAATTTATTCTTTTTATTGCTGTGTAGTAGTCCATTACAGAACTATTCTGCAATTCATTATTTATTTTACTATGGTTGAACAGGTGGGTTGTTCAGCTTGGGGTTATTAAGAGTGAAGTATCTATAAACACCCTTGTACATGTCTTTTGGTGAGAGTAGAGGCGCTCATTTTGTTTGGGTACATACAGGGTGGGGCAAAAGTAGGGTTACAGTTGTTAGTATGTGAAACAGTTTATTCTTGTATTATTATTTTATTTTACCATGTGCACCACTGTAAGCCTACTTTTACCCCACCCTGTTTGTAGGAGGGAAATTGCTGGGTCATAGGGTAGATTTATATGTAACCAAACAGTTTCTCAAAATTGTACCACTTTATACTCCCATCACAAATGTATGAGACTTCCCATTTCTCCATATTCTCACACACACATTATTGTTAGTCCTATTAATTTTAGCCATTCTACTTGTGTGAAATGGTATTCAGTGTGACTTTAATGTGCATTTCCCTGAAGTCTAACGACATCAAATATGGATATTTTTGTGTGAGGGTACAGCAGTCACTTGGAATCATTTCCAAATGAGAATAATTTTAAAAGACCATGGGAAGAGACTGACTATGAAATCAAATACTATCATCCATGTTTACAGCCCTCTGCGTCTCCCCTCCTACACTGATTGCCACACTTCTATTTTATTTGTTAGTGTCTGAATATCTTGTGCCAAGAATTTTAGTGGACGAGTCAGGACTTTCTTGCTTCCCTCTCAGAGCTGACACATTAAATGAAAAATAAGGCATTGGGATGTAATGTAATGAATAGCGTTGAGATTCTGCCTCACCAAATCCTCCTTTTCTGAAAACAATCCCACATATGCAGGTGTGGGTCCCTAAAGTCAAGTTTGTACCATGTGGCCCCACCCCTTCCCCTGGGTTTCAACTGCTTGGATAAGAGGGAATGACTGGTCCAGAGGGAAGACATTCATTGGTTGGCATGAACCAAAAGCTTTTCTATCCTGAACATTTGCAGTGTGGGTATTGGGATGCTGGTCCGTTTATCGGGGACATTGGAACCGAGAAGACACAGAGAGGGCCCAAAAGCTCGGAGAAGCAGAGAAAGCCTTCTCTACTGAGACAGTGAGATGAATAAAGTAACAATGTGCAGAGACAAGGGAAAAAATCATGTGGACCCAGATACAGTGAGGCTAAGTGAGAGTAGCTGCCATGGTCCTTGATTTCTGGTTGCAGACTTTCCACTCACTTCCTGCCTTGGGTGCTGTGAGACATCTTAATACCTATTCAAGTGAATTTCCATTTTTGGTAAAGCTAGCTTGAATATATTTTTGTTACTTGCCCACAAAAGTCATGGAGTAAAGGGGTTCACGTCCAATTCCTGAAAGGAGGCCAACTCCATGCGCCCTGTACCTGCTCCATCCAAGCACCCCCATCCAGGCGGACCCTGAAAAATGCTAAATTTTTAATAGGAAATACCGCAAATAATGGAAAAGCTCTAAAAGCAGGGGACTACGAGATCTCCAGCTAAACTGTAGCCTCTGTTGCCTTTCTTCCTTGTCCTCCTTTCTTCTCTGATCATGGCCAGTTTTATCTTCTTCATACTTTAACAGTTGCCTCTTATTTCCCTGCTTCAGCCTCTTGCCTTTTGAAAACATGCTGTTTCCAGAGCAAGGGCAGTCATAAAACAAAAGCATTTTGACTTGGGGATGATGTTCTCCAAACCCTGGGGTGCTATATTTTTGTTTCCATAAGTATCCCTATGAGACTTTCGGGCACAAAAAAACTACTGACTAAAGAAAAACAGTGCCTGGAGTGAGAGGTCATCACTGTGAAGCTCAAGGACAAGCCAGACCCCGTGTGGGTCCAGCCCAGTTTTCTGAGCTGTGTGCATTCCAACTTGATAGAGATTTCACAGACTTGCAAACGCAAAACACAGGAGGAACAAATCTCTTTGCTAAGTAAATGGAAGAATCTAGCAATTAAAGGAGGAGGAAATAAAAGCAAATAAATAGAGTAATAACTTCAAATGTTATGAAAAGTGTCCTTTCAAACTATTCGAGTAGCCTAATAATTTAGCTGTGACCTAGATATTTGTTTAGAAGCTACCAAAGCTCTGTATTATATGAAGAAATGAATGTTTCATGCAACTGTCCCCTGAATGTTATAAAATGCAAAAAATCAAATATGAAATTGCTCTGAGAAACAGCATGAAATATATATAAAGAGACAGATTCCCAAAATCTCTGTGATGAGGAAAAAAAATAATTAAAAAAAAGCGAAATGACAATACAGGATGATAAACATAAGCATAAAAACAGCGTGGTCTCTTTTTCTCACACATATCATATTTGCTTCCATAATTCACATTTTAATTCCCACATGTACATGCTGCTTTATGATTAGGACATTCTTTTATGCAAGGTATTAAAGGAGGGGAGGAAAAAGATACCTCGAGGGCATAGCCTCACAGTTAATCTGAGGAAAGCCTTGGAAAGTACTAGCATCCATGAGAAGATGCCTGTTAATGGATGGGCTGAGTGAGCACTTTCCATGACACTCCATTACACTGCAACCTGATCCTGTGATTTTTGGGACATTCCATCCCATCTTCCTAAGCAGTATTTTCTTTTAAAATTATAAAAATGAAACAAGAAAATGCTGTTCTCATGTACTCTCTTTAATCCTTAACCTACTTAGCCTTGCGCCCTTTCAAGTGGCAAAGAGAATTAGTAACATTCTAGGGCGTAAAAAACCAGCAGTAGAAAGAGTTGAGTTATGAAAAGGGGAGGTATTAGCTACAGGCTGAAGCCTCTTGCCTGATGCCAAACATGTGTGCCGTTCTCCCGAGGCAGCACTGAGCCAGATGCTGGGGTGGATAGGTTCTAAGCACAGGGATTTCTGCAGAGATTGTCCCAAAGACATGCCCACAAATGTGACTGAGAAGAACAAGTTTGTGTAAATGGGGCTTAAACGTCGCACATACGTTTGCGGTATTTTTCCAAGTAATTTTCAAACTCAGGTTTTTAATACTACCCCTGAAGTAAGGCAACTTTATGAACCCAGTGGGAAACGCTGGCACAGGGTCATTTAAAACACCCTGCTACCCACACTTGCCGAAAAGGCCCAGCACCCTGTGTCTGGCACGACTCTCCTTTCTGTTCAAATTCCACGTCAGAGCCCCTCCTCCGGGGCAGCTAGCTGAGGCCATGAGTCGTCGCTGATAAGAATTTATTGAATATTCCCTAACCCAGTCACTCTTTCGATACCTTAGCTTAAATGTCACTTTTTAAGAAACACATTCCCTGACACTCTAGATTAGTTTATATGTTATTATGTTCGTGACTATATTGTTGGGATTATTTGACTAAGGTCTGTCTCCACCCTCCCATCCCCCAACTGTAAACTCTCACGGCACTGTTTATTTTGATCATCAGTACACTTCCAATATCTAGCACATAATCTAATCCTTTCTAGGTAGTTAATAAATATCTACTGAGTGAAGGAATCAATGAGTGAATAAAATATATACATAGTATTTAACGGTATACAACTTTAAAAATGTTTATCAAGCACCCACTACAACTCAGGCACTGAGCTAGGCTCTAGAAGTCTAATAAACGGTTCAGCCCTGTGCTGGTGTTGCCCTGGGCTCAGTCCTCAGTCCTCAGTCCTCTGCTCAGGTCCTCTCTCTCTGGGAACACTCGTTCTATGCCACAACTTTAATCACCACCTTCGTGTGGAAGGATCACAAAAGTCCTATCTCTGATCCCAGAGACACCTCTTCCCAGGTTATAGCCTCTTTAGTAACCCAGAATAAGACCAATAGGGGATGTCACAGTTTGGGAGACTCAATATCTGAGAGCAATTTAATGCACTCCAGCTGTGTCCTGGGAACCTCTGCCTTGAGAATTTCAAGACCAAGATTTAGGGAAAATCCTCCAACTGCCTGGGGACCAGTTTATGGGGAATCTTAAAAACCAGACAAAAGAATATGTTAATACCCTGATTATGCCTCATATCTATATAGTGTTTTATTGCATTCAAAAAGTGCTTTAACATTATCACTATAGCACAGGTAAGGAAACCAGGGTTCAGGGAAACTAACTCACTTGCCCAGCTTCTAGTCCTAATATTAATATATGGTGGAGCTCTAGCTGTATCCCAGCTCAGCATTATCCCTCCTCTGCAAGAGTACATCAAGGGGACATGGTGCTCCAGGAACCAATGAGCCTGAAAGCCTGTAGAGGAGGTGGATAACAGGCTCAAGGAGGTATTTAAAGAAGATTAATGTGGCGTGGTGTGCAGGATGGGTGGCAGGGGAAAACTGGGATTGGGAGGCTGAGTGGAAACCACTGTGTGTGTGGGTGGTGAGGAGAGCCTGGTTAAGATGAAGAGGAATCACAGAAGTGTTGGGGTTTGATGCTAAACGAAACTAGAGCATAAAGGAAACAGCTGATTTTAAAATGTCTTTAGGGAAAGAAAAGGCATGTGATGGACGCAGAGGGAATGAAGATGTGACAATGTGATGAATGGTCCCGAGGTAAAGAATGCAGGTGGCCTCCAGAAGCTGGGTGAGTCAAGGAAATCTATTGCCCCCAGAGCATCTAGAAGGAGGGCAGCCCTGCGGGTCCAATTTGGACTTCGGACCTCCAGAAATGTCACTGGAGTCCTGGATGATTTCTTGCATGATATTGGTACCATCAATGACTTTAACGCCTTCAAAATCTTCCCCAAAATAAAAAAAATTGCAAGAGCAGGAATACTTCCATTATTACAAGGTTAATCTGAAGGGACCGTGTCCTTTCTGGGCAGAAGATGGCCTTTATTCAATAAAAGACTGTCATTTGGAGCCTTGTCCAGAGTGAAATTCTAGTCAGAATTAAGGCTGGGAGTCCTAATAAGTACTCGAAAGTCGCAAACGATACCAAAGAATTAGAAGGTTGTGAGCAAGCTAATAAATTGGGAACAATTAACAGCACATTAAGTAATCAAAGCAAAGAGGCTGTCATTGACTGGGCAAGATACGATGACTCACAGGATCACTTTTGTGATCCTGATGGTAAGAAAATAAACTATTGTCATTAAATTATTTTTACTTAACCCTATGTATAACAGTGAAATCAATTAAAATATCAAGTTATAGCTTTAAAAGATAAAATAAAATAAAATGTCTTTTAAGTCTCAAACCTTGGCAGTTAGAAGAGAACTGGGAGTGGGAGGAGCATTAGAGGGAGCAGATGACCTTGATTTTGGACATTAGGAAATGGGAGTGTGAGAGCCAAATATATCTGAACCTCTTACCTTCATGGGAGGCTGGTAAAAAAAAATAGTCCCAGTTAGAGAGACAGCCTGGGAGAAAGATGAGAATGTCTTGTTTGGAGGCTGTGGACATCAGACCAGGAAGATAACTGCCATAATTCAATTCATGAGCTATTCATCTAAAACTTGGGTTTCGGTTAAAAAGTGGGAAGAGGCAGGAGTAGACAAAGTATTTGGAAGAAATGGGAGTCAGTGAAGAGTGAAGGTAGAGGTAGCAACAGTGGTTTGAAGGCAAGAAGAGGAGGTAGTTTGTATAAACCTTGGAGAGTTGGTCCAACATCTGGCATTTTGCATCCATTGCGAGTGATGCAAGCTAGGACCTAGGAGAGGAGCCAGTTTGGAATAAACCAAAAGTCAATGCCCTTTAGGCAGCATGACTGAAGGGACTGGGATTGGCGTGAGAAGAGGTGCTGGAAGCTGGCAGCAGAGAGGTGATCACTAAAGTCATACGAGCAAGGGAGCTTTTGGAGCAGAAATGAACAGAAAGGAGATGAGCAGATCAAAGGCTAATCTTGGGTCCCCAGAGAGAGGCTCTCCAGACAATTGATTCCACAGGCACTGTGGCAATGAGCCAGACAGGGCCTGGGAAGAAATTACCCCCAGCAAACAGAAGGCCTAAGGAAATCTCTCACTTTTCCACCATACCCAGGTCCTGCCATAGTATCTTGGTCCCAGTACTAGATGAGATATCAATTTGGGTGAATTCCCATATCAACTCTCCAATGCCTCAGGCAAGGAGCTAACTTTTCAGTGTTTCTTTCTGTTTTGCTTTGTTTTGTTCAGTATTTGACTCCTTCTCAGAAGTGGCCACTATATCCTATCTGCAACCTTAGGCCTTAGTCAAGATAGGACTTTCTGCAGGCTATGTTAGTTAGTATCTCTGTCCATCCTCAGTCCTCACTCTGGCTCCTTGCACACATATGGAATTGGAGAGGGGTTGAGAAATAGGATGTTTTTGAAAGATATTCCAACCTTCTGGATGCACATTTTTTGAGTTCTATCCTCAGGATGTGGGGTGAAAAAGGGGATCATTATGTTTTAATTCTTTAAAAAGCTTTGTTGCTTATCTCTGTCTTTGGGCAACATCTGGTGTGAGTACAGACAGTTTAAATCTAGTCTCAGAATGACATGGTGATAGGAATGTTAAAAGGATCATGTGGAAAGGAATTAGAATGGACTCTTTCTTTGGTGCACTGGTCACTGTTCTTCAGAGAAATAGAACAAATGGGATGGGGACAGACAGACAAGAATGCAAGGAGGTAGGGAGAAAACGAGAGATTTATTTTAAACAATTTGCTGATATAATTATGGGGACTGCCAAGTCCAAAATCTGTAAGGCAGAACTACAACAGGCTGGAAACTCATGCAGGGTTTCTATATTGCAGTCTTGAAGCAGAATTTCTTCTTCAGAAAACATTAGTCTTTGCTCTTGAGGCTTTCAACAAATCGAATGAGGCCCAGCTACATTATGGAGGCTAATCTGCTTTCCTTAATGTCTACTTAATATAAATTATAATCACATCAAAAGAATACATTTACAGCAATATCTAGACTGCTGTTTGATACCAGTCTGGATGTTGCTGTGGCACCATATGGTGTGGCACCAGAGTCTCACCAAGCAGACACATAATTATCCATGTACTGGGTGAGAGCATTCTCTAGAACAAGCCATTCAGAAGCTGTGACTTCCTTTCCTGAGTCAAAGGGAATCGTACAGTGCCCTTTCCAGCATGCACCGAGGGAAAAAAAAACAGTCCTGAAAACCTCTAGCCAACAAAGAAGAGAGTGGAGGATATCGAGCAAGACTGCATGGGCCAGGCCTAAGAATGTCAGACATCACTTCCCTGCACATTCCATCAGCCAGACCTAACAGCAATGGAACCTGGGAAGTGTGGTTTAGCAGTGCTCGAAAAAAATGGCAAATATGTTTATGATCAGTGTCTGTCACAGAGAGGTAGAGTCAAAGTTTCTAACTTCAGAGATTAATTGGATGGTGGCTCTGTTAACTAAGATAAGATACGCAGAAGAGAAGATGTGATAGAAAGATGCTGAACTCACCTGTCAGCACGTAGCGTCTGGAATGCTTGTGAAATGCACAAGTGAAGATGTCCTGTTGGCAACCTGAAATGAAGGCCTGGAGTTCAGAAAAGACATTGGCATTGGAGATAAAGGTTTGGAGAGTCTTTTACACATGGTATTACAACATTTGGGGGAGATGAGAAGAATAAGGATGAATCTTTGAAGAGACAAGTGGAGGAAAAGAGAGCTGGTGAAAGAGCTTTTAAGTTGAGAAAAAAGCAAGGAAGACAGGACCTCAAACATTAGGGGAAGAAAGAGTCTCATAAAAAGAAGTGGTTAATAGTGTCAAAGGTTATAGAAAAATGAAGAGAATTCAGAAAACGTTATTTACACTTAATGATTATTTTCTGTCTTTCACGTTCAAAAATCCTCTTTCAGGTTGTTCGGCCTTTTGGTAAAGGGGATCAGCTATTTTGTAGTAAAATATTAGTACCTGGGTTCAAGATGGTGGATTGAGCACAAGTATTTATCTTCTTTCTCACCGAGGGCACTGTTAAAATGGCAGGAAAGGAAAAAAAAAAGTGGGTAAACCCACAATGACAAACAGAATAGGAAAGTCTCAAAATATTCTAGAAAACAGAGGACGAAGTGAGGAGTGTTGACACAGAGCAGAGAAAGCCAAAACTAAGAAGAGGAAGCTTGCATCTAGAAGAGGATCCCATCTGAGTGGAGCAAGGAAAGGGGAAGGTGGGAATGAAGAGAGGAGCCTAAAAGGGGAAGTGTGAGTAAAAGACAGACAGTGGAAAAGGAAAGTGTGAGTATAAAAGGTGAGACTGGAGGAGGAGGAGGTGAAGGGGAAGGAGGATTCATTTCTACTTGAAGCTCTGGATTGTCTCCTTTGAGTGGCACAGCACCGACCGCAGACTGAAGTGCAGGGGTGCAAGGCGGCATTACTGAACTCTGCTGGGAACACCACTTCCCCAGACATTATTAATACAAGTGTCGTTTGTTTGTTTTTTTCAGCTTCTAAAATCAATCACGGAAAATTGATTACATGACACAATAAAATGTAATGATATCAATCCTGGCAAGAAAAAAAATGATGGGAACCTACTGTGGAAGAGGGCAACATGTTAAATTACCTTATTGCTGTCTTTTAAAACAGGGATTTGAGAGACACAGCCTGTGTTGATGGAACAAGGAGTGGAGGCTGGGCTGGCACGTTGAAAGTTCTGATACGACCAGTGGAGGAACTGAAAGTGGCGCTACGGTTGGGCCAGGAGGGAGAGCAGGTGCACAGCAGGCAGTAAGAGGAAGTTAGGTCCTCATCTCCTGGAATAGGAAGGGGCAATGTGTCAAGTTGATAAGTCAAGAAATATTATTTATAGATACTAAAGTAACTGTCGGAAAAGTTTAAAGCAGAAGTTGTTAAAGTGGCTTCCTCTTGGACGTTGGACAAAGTGAAAGGAATATTAAGAATGAGAATGGCTGCTTTCATGTCTTTGTGTTATTTGATTTTTTTAATTTAAATATTTTTTTATTTTTCAATTACAGTTGACATAAAATATATTAGTTTCAGGTATACAACCCAGTGATTAGACATTATATAACTTACTAAGTGACCATCAAATAAATCTCATAGCCATCTGGCACTATACATAGTTGTTAGAATATTATCGAGTATATTCCTTATGCTGTATTTACATCCCCATGATTATTTTGTAACTACCAACTTGTACTTCTTAATCCCATCATCTTTTTCATCCCTCCAAATCCCCTCCCATCTGGCAACTGTCAAAATGTTCTCTGTATCTACAAGTTTGTTTCTGTTCTGCTTGTTCATTTATTTTGTTTTTTAAATTCAATTGTTGATACATATATATTCATTGCCATTTTATTATTCATTTTTCTTATTTTTTTTTCTTCAACTTGCAGGGGATCATTTAACATTTTATGTAATACTGATTTGGTGGTGATGAACTTCTTTAGCTTTTTCTTGTCTGAGAAGCTGTTTATCTGTCCTTCTATTCTAAATGATAACTTTGCTGGGTAGAGTAATCCTACTTGTAGGTCTTGTCGATCCCTTCTGGTCTGCAAAGTTTCTGTTGAGGAATCAGCTGACAGTCTTATGGGAGCTCTCTTGTAGGTATCTGCTTTTCTCTTGCTGCTTTTAAGATTCTCTCTTTGTCTTTAACTTTTGGCATTTTAACTATGATGTATCTTGGTGTGGGTCTTTTTGGGCTCATCTTGTTTGGGACTCCATAGTTTCCCCTAAATACCCAATTACCTTCTCTAGGTGTCTGATTCCGTGGGTCGTCTTCCTGAGAAGCTTCCTGGGCAGCCTCTCTTGAAGTCAGGAGGAAACATCTTGTTTGGGTATGAGATGGGAGACTGTGAAATGCGAGATAGCCAGTGGGAAGAGGAAAGACAGAAATGTAGCAAGCAATTAATTATGTTTTAACCCAGCCCCCTCCATAGAATTACAAATCTCAGGAGGAGACGTATGTCTCCTAGATTTATGAAACTTAAAGAAACAAGGCTGTGAGTCTGGGTCCTAAGTCACAGTGGTTATTTCAAGACGGAGTTCTTGAAGTCTTTGTTTCTCAACATTAGCCACAGTCCAGATTTGCCACAATCCAGATTGAAAAGAAATGTATTCTGGCAATTCTATGAAAAAGACATTACACCTTTTATTGCATTAGAAATTGACAGGCCCCACAGCAGGGCTTCGAAGAAATGGAGCCTTAAGTACGTACAGACAACATAAAGTTGCCACGGGGTATTGTTTAAAACAAATGGTCTTCATTTTACAAAGATATGGACATAATTACATAATATTAGGGCTAAAAGATATTTCAAATCTTTTTATAGCTAAGGAAACTGAAGCTGATGCTGAAGAGCTTGTTCAGACATCTGACCAGGGACAGACACAGAGCACTGATGAAGTAGGAGAAGAAAAACTTTCTTCTGCTCTTTTAGGTTCTGACATGGCTGGCCGAAGGATTGGACTCCCATAAGCCAAGTTAACAGAAGAAAAGCATACAGATTTTATTTCATAGTTTTATGTGTACACAGAGTCTTCACAAGGAAAATAAAAATCCGAAGAAGCCATTAGACCAAAGAGCTTATATTTTATGCAAGGAACTATAAATTTGGGAAATGTGACAAGACAGAGGGGCTTGGGCTAGGAAGCAGTAAATTGTGAGATAGTAAGCAGAAAATATATGGGGAGACTAATGGAAGATCAGGGCTATTTTAGTAGGTTTGTTTATACAGGTCCTTTAGGCATCAACCCCCAGTCTCCAGTGATATGAGTGTTCTCTTCCTGCAACAGGGAAGGCGTCTTTCTCATGGGAAATTTTATGACCTGCTTTTAGGTAGAAAAGTGGGGGTCAGGGACTCCTTCCTGCACCTGCTGTTTCTCGGGTGCCTTTGGCTTAAAATAATCAGTGTGCCAAAGGGGCATATTTAGGGATGGCATGTTCTGAACCACCCCTTCAATGGTTAAGCCTTCACCGATATAGTTATCCAACCAACAAATGTGCACAGAACAGTTACTATGAATTCTACACTGTGCTAGACCCCCAATAAATGCAAGCGTAGCTGCCTAAGCAGGCATTGCTAATTGATCATGGCACTCTTTCTGTCTCAGAACAACATCCAACACTGTGTTCCAGGCAGTCAATGGAAATGAATCCTATCTGTGGTCCCCAGGCTTCGATGACTCCTTTAAATAGTTCTTAAATTTATTTAAAATACAATAGAAATTGTGGGACTTGGCATCTTCAATGTTTCAAGGAAAATACCTCCCTATGACCCACAGCACAGATGTAGCTCTTACAGCACTGCTGGTGCCCATATCCACCACATTCAAGGTACAGCTGCCATGAGCGGGTGGGATGGCGCCCCCTCTTTTCTTTTTTTGGCTCCATACTGTGCCAAACCCTCAAACAATGTAAAGAGGTGACAATTCCAGTGCTAAAGCATGCAAGTAATAATAAATAGATAAAATATTAACAATAAAAAGACAGTCATTTAAAAGTCACATTTCACAGCAGTGCTAGCGAGTATTTCTGGACAATTGTTTACAACAACAGAGTTCTGAATGAAACCCTGATCTTAACAAAAGAACCACCACATTTTCTCACTGATTGATAGTTGACACTGAGTCACTACATACCACACCGCTACACTCACCAGCCTTTTGTAAACCTCATCTTAAAATAATATGTAACAAAGTATTGTGCATGATCACAACAAAAACTAAAAACCAGAGTGTGGTAGGAAAGTAAATTCCTTGCCATGGCTAGTGTGGCTCAGTGGATTGAGTGCTGGCCTGCAAATCAGAGGGTCGCCAGTTCGATTCCCAGTCAGGGCACATGCCTGGAATGGGGGCCAGATTCCCCAGTAGGGGGTGCTCGAGAGGCAACCACACATTGATGCTTCCCTCTCTTTCTCCGTCCTTTCCCCTCTAAAAATAAATAAATTTTTTTAAAAAGAAAAGTAAATTCCAATGTTTCCAGGAATCACTGCTGGCTGGGCCATTCATTTTACCACTTAAAGAGAGCTTATGATTTATTCAGCAAACTCAATATTCAGAAGCTTAACGAGCAGGCTCAAGTTGAAAGTTTAAAAGTCCCCTTCTTCTTTTTTTTTTTTTTGGTAAATGTTTTATACAAAACAAAATCGAGTTCTACTTCGCTTTTTAAAATAGTATTTTTAATAGTAAAAAAATATATTTTTTTATGTTTCTCTTTTTAAAATAGACATTTAAGCCCTGACCAGCATGGCACAACTGGTTGAGCATCTTCCCGCAAAGTGAAAGGCTGCTGGTTCTGTTTCCAGGGAGACCTGAGTCGGGGCGCTCCCCGCCTCTTGTCAGTTATTGTCTTGCTCGCCAGAGATGAATTCAAGTGACAGATAACACATACAGTGGAAATGAGATAAGTTTACTCATGAAATATAGAGAGAAAGTAACGTATTAATAAGTTTGTTCTATACACTTGAGCACCTGGCTACAAGTGGGCACTCAGCTAATCCGAGTGTGCCAACTACTGGAGTTCAGGGGTTATATACTTTAGTCAGTTTTTAGGTTCTCCCTCCTCCTCTCCCTTCTAGACCTTGGGACGGTTACAACGGTTTTCTTTCCCAGCTAGTGAAGACGATACACACAGAATTTCAAGGGCTCCCCTCATCCTGCACTGGTATAGTTTTGCTTGTGATTCTCGGAATGCCTGGCAATCTTACTGAACTAGGGTCGGGACTGCTGGGTCAGGGGGTTAGACACGTCTCCCTTTTGTTTCTAGCCTCCTGTTTTAAGTTCTTTATTAGGTCCTAAGGGCGGGGGCCCTGCTTTATTTCTCCTCTGACCTCTCATTCCTACCTGCTACCTAACAGTTTGATTCCCGGTCGGGGCACATGTGTAGGTTGCAGGCCAGTCCCCAGTTGGGGCACGTGCTAGAGGCAACGGATCGATGTTTCTCTCTCATACATTGATGTTTCTCTTCCTCTTCTTCTCCCTCCCTTCTCCTCTATCTAAAAATAATATTTTTAAAAGACATTTAATAACAAAACTTCAGGAGACTGGATTTAACTCTCCAACCCCCCTGCCGGCTGTTCACCTGGTACAGATACATTATGGCTCTTGGAGAGGCATGTCCACACACTGTGGGCTGAGGATTCACGGTGAATACACTCTACTCCCACAGGGTCAATAGAAAGATTTCTCCCTCATATGCACTGAGCACCCTGCGCCCTGAGGTAGACTCTCGCAGCCATGATGATGAATAGGCCTGTGTCCACTACACCTGGGATCATTTTGATAGACACGTTTACTTCATTCCACTTGTGCATCCAGCCAAACCTCCAGTCCAGGATAAAATTCCTATTTTCTGACACCAAGGGACCAGCCTATTGACAGCCATTTGAACTTCTGAGCCACAGCTCCGCTCACTGGGACATAAGCCATTGCGATAACCTCGATGGGGATTCCCTTGTGCCACTGATCCCCAAAGTTCTCTAATTCCCGAAATCAGTGATCACGATGAAGCGACCGGCATTGCCCGCCACAGTCTTCTCCTTGGTCAGGCAGCCTCCGCCACCCTTGATGAGGCTGAGAGCAGCATCTCCTCCATCAGCACCTCCTCCATCAGCACCATCCATGGCGAGGTCAATTTCTGGGTGTCAGTCCAGGTCACCGAGAGTTAAGCTGTATTGCAGGATGAGCTGACAGGCCTGGAAGGAAGTGGGAATAAGATGAGGTTCAGATTTCTTTGTTTTGCTCTTTCAGCTGTTTGATGTACAACGCGGACAATGGTAGAACCACTTCCGGTTCCCAGCGCTTGGTTATTCCTCACGTGATTCTCCACCACTGCGCGGCTGGCAAACTTCTCGGCCCCATCGGCCTGGGACATCACGAGGGGGGCCAGGAAGATGCCGTTGGCTTCCCCACCTTTGGTGCTTGTTCTGACCGCACCCCCGTGAATCCCAGGCAGCGCGCATCCTAGCTGGTACGCGTGGGAGCCTGGGACGCCCGAGCCCGCCAGGGCAATGGAGCCAGGACCCACCCTCAGAGGGTGCTCAGGATGGCTCCGCTTTATATAATCTTCTTGGAAGTCCTGACGCTCGTTCTCACATGTATTTCTCTCAAACTCTGCAGCTCCGTTGGCCAGGGCGAAGGTATGCCTAAGCCCAAGGTCAGGGCTGTCTCTGAAGCCTGACCGCAGCTGCTCGGCTTGGTCCCTTAACGTGCGTGTCTGGGTCAGCACAAGGTTCCCCGCTCAGCTTATGGGGCAGAGCTCAGGTGAACAGAGAATCCATGTGGGTAATCAAGCATTAAAGCAGCTTACAGCTCGGGCAGAGAGAAGCGGTTGAGGAGGAGGGAAGGAGGGAGTGTCCGGAGCTAATGACCCCTTTTATGGCGAACCTGACACCAAATGTGGCACTGTCCCAAAGATCTGCTTGTTACCTTGGCTATGGGAATATCACCAAGGCTTCTTTACAGCATTCAATCATTCAACGAACTGCCCACTTGCGATTTATCAAGCACTCTCCCAGGCCCTAGAGAAAAAAGAGGTAAGAACACCCATGTTCTCGGGAAACCAGCCATGTGCAAACTGAATACAGACACATAAATAAACGCATGCAAAGGAAGGTTACGGACTATTAAAGAAGTAACCCTGAAATTGGAGGTTTCTAAACCAATGAAACCATATTGGAGACGGGACAGACTACGTAATTTACAGAGCCCAGTGCGAAATGAGAATGCCGGGCCCCTTATTTAAAAGTTATTAAGAGTGTCAAGACAGCAACAATGGAGCCTTAAACTAAGCACGGGGCCCTTCCAAGTGTAGGTTGCACATTCATGAAATTGGCCCTGTTGGAGATTCTGGCCTCCAGAAAGATAAAGACCAGCCCTGAAAGGACCCCGCTCGGTATGTGTGAAAGGACAAGTGATCAGATGATTCAGAATAAGGCCTCTGATTTTGCCGCACCAACAATAACCGTCATGAGACTGAGCATTATGGTGACCCAGTACGAGGACACTGTGGTGATTCTTTGTGTTTCAATCCTATTTCCACATCCCCTGAAATCATAAGGATCCTCATCCAAGCCTGCCTGCACAGCTTCTCAGAATTCACAGGCAAGTGATTCCAAGGCAGCTTATTCTGCATCTGACTTTGAAGACTGTCATCCAGCCGAGATCAGTCTTCAGCAATATGATTGGAGGGGAGTTCAGCCAGATACCCTGGGTTCCTGAAAATGCATGCCTTGGTCCACTGGGGAACCAAGAGCAGCAAGTGTTCTTGAATATGCCAACAGCTCTAATAAGAGCGAAGAGCGCTTAATTAAAGAAGTAATTAGCTTTGTACATGGGAAGGAAAAAAATGGAGGGACATAGGCACAAACATGTATCAATAACTTTTAGCTTAAGAGCTTAGAGCTTGAAAGGAAATCTTATTTGCTGGTTTGTAGGGAGAAATGCAGTGCTCCCCATCCTCTTACTCCTCCCTAGGAAGGGGAGTGTTTGACCTGAGTGAAAGTCAAGGACATAATGGGGCTGTGGTGTGAAGGACTGGAACTTTTGATGTGATTGACAAAGAAGTTAAAAGCTCTGCTTTGCCAGTGGCTCGTCTCCTGGATTTCTCTCTTTTCGTTGTTGCTTCCCTTGGACCCTTTTTCTTACCTTTTCAGCTGCTATTGTAACAGAGACTTGGGGTGACCATTTGCTGGGAAGCGATGCCCACCAGTGAAGACCAAAGGGTAGGTGGCTAAGACCAGCTCTGCTCCAGTTCCCCTAGAGAAATGATCTTTCCTCTATTCTTTCCTTTGCCATTTGGGTTTGCCCTTCCTGCTTCCCCTTGTCACAGACCTGGTAATATCTAAAGGCCTGGATTTGGGGGGTAGGATTCGTAGAAAGGAACTAAGCCTGCTTATGTTCTCGGTCTTTGCCAGGGATGCCAAAGGAGGCCATGACCCACACGTGGCTGAGCCCAGCTATAAGGGTTTGAGGTCTTATAGTCAAAACCTTCCATGAAGCTCTCTCATGGTTCTTTGATTTGGCTCTCATGTGGAGATAAATCCAAGCTTTACTGCACTTGGTGAAATGTTTTAATCCATTTAAATCAAATGAGCTCTTACAAGCCTAATGTGGGCAAGACACCTCTGATCAGAAACAAATTTTTATTATAGCTTGTGAAGACACAAGCTTATTTTGACTTGTTTATGGCAATTATTAATTAGTTAGCATTGCATCTGATAATACTCTTCCTGCAAAAACTGGTATCAGTCTTTATAAGACAAATGTTTTTTTTCCTGGAATTTGACTAAAACCAGCAGAGGCCGGCAGTATGTTTCAAAACTAGCCAGCTCTATTGAAGGGGAAGCCAAAGGGCATTTCATTAAAACTGCTGAGCAGCGTCCCATCTCTGGCCTCACTACCCTTCTCAAGGCCCTGCCTCCCTCTGTCCTGAGATTCTCCGGAATGGCCCGTGGTATATACACAGCATGCTATCCCGGGAGGTTACAGATTCTGTTAAGCATTCTTATTCCTGTTCAGCTTGGTCTGTTCCCAGTGACCTGACTTCTAACTATTTACATTGTACATTTTTTAAATTTTATTGTTTATGCCGTTGCTGTTGTCCCACATTTTTCCCCTCCACCCAGCCTGCCCCCCCCCTTTCATAGTCAATCTCCTCAATGTTGCCCATCCGTGGGTCATTCACACATGCTCTTTGACTAATTCCTTCCCCTTCCTTCCACCATTCCCCACCTCTCCCCTCCCCTCTTACACCTGTCAGTCTGTTCTGTGATTCTATGCCTCTGGTTCTATTTTGCTCATTAGTTTATTTTGTTCATTAGATTCCTCTTATAAGTGGAATTTGTCACGGTATTTGTCTTTCACTGACTGGCTCATTCGAAAGTTTTGTTCTACTATAAAAAAACCAAATAGTCCCCTACACTCTTAGCCTTTTCACACACTACCTCCTCTCCTTTGGGGCTTTCATTTTTTTGAGACTTGGATTGCCCTGGAGGGCTGTATCCTCCTCCGCAGGCTCTCGAGTGGAGATGGCTTATACACTTGCTCTATCTGATGGTCACAGACATTTTCTTTTTGCTCAATGCTTCTTCCCATATGGTGCTACTTTTGCATATTCTTTCAAAATACTTTTCTTTCAAAAAATTAATAGGTTCCTATCACTATTAGTGTCCTGTTGCTTCTGTAACAGTTGTTATAAACTAAGTGATATAAAACATCACAAGATTATTACTTTACAGGTCTGGAGATTCAAAGCCCAAAGCAGGTTTCACTGGGCTAGAATTAAGGTGTCAGCAGTTCTGTGTTCCTTCTGGAACCTCTAGGAGATCATCTGTTTCTGTGCTTTTTCCACCTTCAGAAATCCTGCTCAGACCACAGTCACCTCTTCTTCCCCCACCTAGTGTTCTCACTAAGACCTTACAAAGTCCTATAGTCCCCCTGTTACAATCCATAAACGACTTGCTCTCTGATTCGTCCCTTCAGCAACGACTTTATCAGCAATTCCATTTCCTCTGTCTGTTTGGCCTCCTTGCTTCCCTTCCTCAGCCAGCTCCGGCCCTTGCAGAATCTCACGGTGAGGGCTCCAGAGTCACGAGGGGAAGCAGCCCATCGCTGCACTGCCTAGCACCCCTACAAGCTTGGCCCGTTGATGCTGCTCCACGGTGCCTTCTCTTGCCTCTGGTGAGCTCCCTCTGGCACGTCCCATGTTGAAACTTCCAAACACAGACTTCCCCCCACAACCTCCACATCCCTCACTCTTGGCATACAGTGACTTCTCAGAAACCAAAGAGAAAATGGAGGTCACACGAGTCAGAGCATCCTGCATTTGCTCATCTGCCTGAAACACATGTCTTCTTGCTTCCTTTCTGTTAACTTCGAGGGTGAGGGGGCCTTCCTCTGTTTGAAGGTCAAGCCCCTTTCCTGTGAGCTAAATCCCATCTCCATCAATTTCCTCCTCTTTTAGACACCCTTGTTCTCCCTCCATCTACTCTTCTTCTCTGTAAACACGCTCAAGCTCTGCTGGCCTAAACGCAATCTATCCATTCACACACACTTACCATCAAACTATTCATCAAATCTCCCTTTCTACTTACAAAGGTGGTATACAAATAAACTGGAAAACATCACCAAGCCTGAAAAAAAGGTTACTCCTTTATTATAAAATGAGGAAATAGAAAACTCTTCGCAGTGAAACCATCCACTCCTGCAGTGATCCTGAAGTAGGCGAGGGTGCCGGTCTGGGGACCAGCCCTTACGCAAGGCCGTGGTGGTGGGGTTCCCTTTTCAAAAAGAACACAAGATTAGGCACAAATGTGCAAGGCCTCCAAAGGACAGGTTAAAGTGATGGGTCCTGAAGCTCAGACCTTATTAGTTCCACAGTAAATCTGCCCCTGCCCAAGTGGTGGTTTAGGACATTCCAGTAATTGAGAATGTGGCTGAGAAAGTATATATCTAGAAACTGCTTTATGCTGTCTGAGAGAAATGCTTCCCAGAGGGTAGTAAGCATATCATTGCTAGTGTTTGAGAAGACTTAGGGGGAAACAGATAATAAAAAAAAGTGTTAAGCTATGTCTTTACATTCTGTTTGTAGCAAGGTATGCCCGCTTTCTATTTATGCTCATAACAAAAACTTTTAAAAGATCTGTATTATTAATTTTTAAATAAGTTAATTTATAGAAATTAAGCTAATAACAGTACATACTGGTGACATATGGATATGGCAAACATCATGAAGACAGTATGAGAGTGATCACATTTGGGAAGCACTGAACCAAAAGGAATGGGATGGCACCTCCAAAAGAAAAATCCAGAGAAATAAAGTTTGTCAGTGCAACTCCATTGCTGCCCAGGGGGCAGATACCATAGCCCACAAGCATGAACGCCTGAACCATACGGAGCACGTTCCATGAGGGAGATGGACGCACAGCGCAGCACAGACTGATGGCACCAGTTGTAGTGAGGTGACTCCTCTGGCTGAGTTCACACTTCCTGGCAACAGCCTGATTATAATTAGGCTTTGCCGAAAAGCTGTAATACTCTCATTAGCAAACCTTGAACATCTACCTTGCTTGGTAGTTTACCAGTCAGTACCAATTAATTAATCAGCAGTTTGGTTTTTTAACATAAGCCCTCACGGGCTTGGCCCCTGTGCTGGCAAACTTGGTTTCTGAGCCCCCCAGACTGAGGTTCAGAGGTGAATCTGCCAAGGTGATATCACCTTTATACTTGCCTCGGTGGCCAGCCTGCCCTCCTTCCTCGGGTGCCGTCTGACCTGCTTGTACATCAAACAACTGCCTCACTTGTTCTCAGCATTTTCAGTTGGCCTCTGGTCCCTGTCATCCACTAAGACTATCCTCAGGAAGTGTATTCATGCTCTTCTTATCTGATTTGGGCTTAAATTCAAAGCTCAATCTCTATTAACCTCTCCTTGGATGCATTTGAACATTTGATGCCCTCCATCTGGTTTTTTAGTTCTCTGTCAATTTTTTAAAAAACCATTTTCTGCCCAGGTTCCACTTTGGCTTGCTTATTAAACATAAATATTTACCATCTCCACGGTAAAGGGCAGAGAGTAGAACATTGGGGTCAGGCCACTTATCAACTACAGTAGCCCCTTTTAACCATGATTTTGCTTTCCACAGTCTCAGTTACCCACAGCAAACCACAGTACAAAAATTTTTAATGGAAGATTCCAGAAATTAGCAATTCGTAGGTTTTAAACTGCATGCTGTTTTGAGTAGTATGGTGAAATCAACACTGTCCTGCTCTGTCCCACCTTAAACATGAATCATCCCTTTGTCCAGTGTATCCATGATACATATACTATCTGCCCATTAGTCACTTAGAAGCCATTATTTATTCCAGAGAAATAAAATTAGATCTACCATCTCAATATCTCAGTACTTGTAGTAACCTTTATTTTATTCAATTATGGTCTCCAAGTGCAATAGCTGTGATGCTGGCAATTTGGATATGCCAAAGAAAAGCCGTAAAGCATAGGTATGTATAGGAAAAAATACAGTATAAAAGGGTTTGGTACTATACACAATTTCAGACATCCACTGGAGATGCGTATACCCCATGAATAAGGGGGCACTACTCTACGTGAACTTGGGCAAATCTCTTAATCTCACTAAACCTCAGATTACTCATGTGAAAAACAATACTAAAAAAGTATCTTCTAAATAAAATTGTTGCTAGCATTAAGTGAGATAATCCCCATAAAGTACAGTGCTTAGCATATGACGGACACTCAGTAAGTAATAGCTGTCTTTTTTCTCAACCACATCCATGGTTTCAATTCCTCCATGAAATGATCAAATGGATTTTTCCAGCCTTGAGCTTTCTCCTAAGAGCCAAGTTGGTATTTTAACTGCCTGCTGACATCTATATAGGCCCCTCAAACTGGGCACATCTACACCTGAGCTTGTTAACACAATTCCTACCAACCTTCCCCAACCCCACCAAATGTTTTTATCCTATCTTCACCTATTATTATCTTATGGTTAATAGTGTTATGATACACCCAGTCATCCAAGCGAGAAAATTTGGAGTAATTATTATACCGTACTTCTCTCATACAGCCTGCTCTTACAGACCACAAAACCTTGAATCCTTTGCCAAATTGTGCTCCTTTAAGTCTCATGTTCGGGCCCCAGTGGACTATTGCAAATGCTTTCTAAAAGTTTCTTTTCCATTCTAATTTATCTTCCATGATGCTTTCAGACTTTTATCTTTCTTTAAAAATAAATCTATGACATCACTCCTCAGCTTACTGCTTAATCGACTCCGGGCCTTTCACATTCTGGTTACGCTGAGCCCCTTCTCCGTCCCTCCCCACCGCCGCACTCTGCCCACACTGCTTGCACTAGGGTTTGATAAACGCTTTGCTCTCTCAATTGCTCTGCTCTTCTCTGACCCTTTCATTCCCTCAGCTTCAGGGTCAGCTCAAAGATCGCCTCCTCTGTGGCGTTTCCTCTGGATCAGAATGCTATCGATTTCTTATAACAGTGCTGATTATGTCGTACTGCTTCTGCTTTCTCCGCTTGGGTGTGAGCGCTCTGACTGCTTCCACAATCGTTGTCCTCACACGGTCCTTGTCATTGTGGGAACAGAAGAAAGGCAGGTGCTCAGACGGCAGCAAGCAGCCACCTGCCGCTGGTGGAGCAATTGCCGTGTTCTGCACATCAGACTTGGCATTCTACATCTGTTTTCTCGTTCACTTCACCTTTATAATCGTTCCTTGGTCCATCTTCTGTACCATTCATCTGGTAAAACTCCATCCCTGGTTGTGTTAGTTTTCTGAGGCTGCTGTAACAAAATTCCAAAGACTGAGTGGCATAAACAACAGAAATTTATTTTCTCCCCATTCTGGAGGCGTAGAAGCCAACGATCAAAGTGCCTTCAGGGTTTCTGGTGAGAGTTCTCTTCCTGGCTTGCAGACGGCATCTTCTCACTATGTCCTCACATGGCCTTTCTTTGTGCACAAAAAAAGAGAGAGATTTTGGGTGTCTCTTTCTCTTCTAATGAGAACACCAGTTTTACAGGACTAAGACTCCACCCTCATGACCTTGTTTAGCATTTATTACCTCTGTATAGGCCCCATCTCCAAGTATAGTTCCCTTGAGGGTTAGGATTTCAACACATAAATTCTGGTGGGGGACAAAATTCAGTCCCTAACACCTCCTACTCTTCCTACTCTTGTGTTTGTACCCAAGTATCCAAACACACATGAAGGAAAAACATGCAACCACGCCAACTAATCTCACTTTAAAACTTCAAGTGAGCCCTGGCTGGTGTGGCTCAGCGGATTGAGTGGAAAGGCTGCCAATTTGATTCCCAGTCAGGGCACGTGACTGGGTTGCCCACCAGGTCCCCAGCTGAGAGCATGTGAGAGGAAACTGATTGGTGCATCTCTCACATATCAATCTTTCTCTCCTTCTCTTTCTCCTCCCCTTCCCCCTCTCTGAAAAATAAATAAAATCTAAATGATAAAATAAAATAAAGTTTAAAACCTCAAGCGAGCCCATCCAGCAGGCTTATATTTTGCTACATTCCTAGACCATCCACTCACCCCCCTCTAAGAAGACTGTTCCGTGCCTTCTCCTTTGTCTGCAATCATCCCAACGTGCCTTTCTTTCTCCTCATCCTCAGCTGAAGACCTTCCTTCCTATTTCAGCAAATCAAGCATTCATTTCCCCACCTCTCCGCATCTGTTCCCATAGCACTGGGGGGACCCTCCTGAATGTGGGAGACCAGGATGCCACGCGAAGACCAGCCTTCCAATTGTGCATGAATTCCATTCCCTCACCAGCGCTTCCAGAGTCCTGCTTCCTACATCATCAATATTCCCCTTTCCATTGGATAATTTCCTTCGGCACAAATTCTGAAGGATATGACATAGACATAATATCTCCCGGCTTAGAACAATGACAACAAAAACAAAAACGGCAAACCTCCGTAGAGCTCCCTTCTTCTGGTCATTGCTTCATTTTGCCTGGTAGAAAAACGACTTGAACCCGTGATGGAAAGACATACTATGTCTCTTTCTTCACCATTCACTCTGGAACCCACATCAATGAGGTGGTCATCTCCCCACTTTACCAGAACGGTACTACTTAAGGTCACCAATGGTCTGCTAGTTAGCAAACGAACCGAAGAGCAGTTCTCGGTCCTTATCTTACTCCACCTGTGAGCTGCCAATAACGGTTTATCACCAGCTCCTTCTTGACATGCTGCTACCCTTGATTTCTGGGACAATTTGCTTCCCCCCCGCCCCTTTAATGCCACACATTCTCAGGTCCCTTGGATGGATCCCTCCCCCTTTCACTTCTCTCCCATGTGGAGATCAGGGCTCATATCCCTTTTCTCTCTACTATCACTTTCTAGGTGTCAGGATCTTGACTTTAACTATTTTTATTCTAAAAACTCACCAGTTTCACATGTCTAGCTCATACCTCTCTCCTAAACGCTTTTTGCATGTTCAGTAGATACCTTCATTCTCCTTCCTGAAGTTGTCTCTCCATTAGTGCTCCCCATTCAATAAATAGCATCGTGATTCATAGCTCTGCAGGCGCCAAACCTTGAAGTCGTCCTTGACTCTTTCTCTAACATCTCATATCCACTCTGCCGGCAAATCATGTAGGTTTTAACTGTGAAATAAGTCCAAGATCGACCAGTTCTTATCCTCTCTGCTGCTGCCTACTTGGTCTTTGTCACCAGGACTTCTCCCTTGAATTGTTGCTACAGCCTCTTACTACATAACTTGTCTTCTTTTATTCTTATGTCACTACCATCTGTTCTTCACACCGCAGCCAGAATGATCCTTTCAAAAGTAATTAAAGCCTATCATTCCCCTGCTTAATACCATCTGATGGCTCCTATCACACAGTATAAGCCCTTCCAGGGCTTGGTCTTACAGTATCTGACACTGGCCTTCCTCTCTGACCCCATAGTCTCCTACTACTCCTTCTCTTCCTTTGCTGTGCTCCAAACACATCGACACGTTCAAGGAAGAATAAGAGGGTCAGACACGTGTCTGCCTTTGCCCTCACTGTTCCCTCTGTCGGAAACCTTCTTCCCCCAGATAGCCATGTAGTTCTCTCCCTCACTTTATTCGAGTTTTTGCTCAAGTGTTGCTTCCTCAGAAAAATTTTCCTTGAGCTGCCTCCCCCCAGTCTAAATAACATACTCCATCACTCTGTCTCCTTAACTGGCTTTATATTTCTTCACAGCACAGATCTTATTTGACACGCTATTTTTTCATCTGTTTATGTTCTTCATTATTTTTTCTCATGCTAGAATGTGAGTTCCAGAAAGACAGACGCTGCCAATTTTTTGCACTGTCATGTTCCCAACACCTAGGACAGTGTCTGGCACACAGTGAGTGCTTGTATATGTTTGCAAGGGCTGCCCTAACACGGGACCACAGACTGGGTGGTTTAAATAACAGAAAATGATTGTCTCACAGTTCTGGAGGCTAGAAGTCCATGGTGAAGTTGTCTGTAGGGTGGGTTCCTTCTCAGGGCCATGAGGGAGGGATCTGTTCCAAGCCTCTCTCCTTGGCTTGTAGCTGGTCATCTTCTCCCTGTATCTCTTCACATCATCTTCCTTCTAGCATATCTCTGTGTCCAAATTTCCCCTTTTTATAAGGATACCCATGGTATTGGATTAGATTGGAGTCATCAAGTCACCTTGATGACTTCACTTTAATTTGATTACCTCTGTAACGACCCTACCTCCAAGTAAGTTCACATTCTGAGACACTGGGAGTTAGGATTTCCACACAGGAAGGGGTGGGGGGAGACTGAACATACACAGTGCTTAACAAATTCTTGTTGAATTAATGAATGTGTGAAGACTGACTAGATTCATGAATCCTCAAAACACTTCTCTACATAATAAGGTACTATTCCTTGCCTGTCAGTATAACATAATTATTTTCCCCATTTATTTTTCATCTTTTAACTTTTTATGTTTCATTAGAACATGGTTTATATAAGAATCCAATCACATTCTCAAACGCATATCAACTCCATTTATTTTAGGGTGGATATAACTCCTTCGACTTAAGAGATGGCTAATGTTAGCTTTGTTAAGAGGCTCTGTGCCATATGTTATTAACAACAAGAGCCCTTAGTCTTCTGTGTGAAGTTATCAGAAGTGAATTTTTGTCTTGCAGCAACACAGGTACCCGGTAGGGGTTTAAGCATAGAAAAGAAGGGTAAAGAAACAGGATAGGAAATATAGGCTTGTTTATTAATCCTTAGAGATTAATGTGAAAAGTCTATAAGATGTGCGATCTAAATTTATTACAAAATAATTAAATACCTCAACTTTCTTATATTGAACATTCCTCCTCCTGTTACTAGATTCTAAAACATATGTGTAATAGCCCTGGCTGGTGTGGCTCAGTGGATTGAGTGCTGGTCTGTGAATCAAAATGTCATGGGTTCAATTCCCAGTCAGGGCACATGCCTAGGTTGTGGGCCAGGTCCCCAGTTGGGGGTATGAGAGAGACAGCCTATCGATGTTTCTCTCACACATCAGTGTTTCTCTCCTTCTCTGTCTTCCTCCTTTCCCCTCTCTCTAAAAATAAAAAATAAATAAAAATTTTTAAGAAAAAAACAAGATAATATATGATAAGTCCTCACTTAACATTTTCAATAGGCTCTGAAATTTTAAGCAAAATGACAATTTTATCACAGGTTACCTTATTTTAAACAAGAGTTAAATTCTTATGTCATGTCATCACTGTTGTAATGAAATGATGTTATGCAAGGACCTGCTGTGTAGTAAATAAATGAAGATGCTTCTGGGTGGAACGGCAGGTAACAAGTACATGGATTAGATATGAGGATGAAGAAAGTATTACTATGCATTTTATGGGACTTTTGGTTACATAAAGAATTACTTAAACTTATAAATAGACAAGACAATGAGAAGCTGAATGCAGGACTCATAATGTTTAACCAATGCTCACAATTTTGTAATGTATCATCTTGCTATGTGAACAGTTCACTGAGAAGGACTTACATAAATGGAGTTCAGTGTCACAGTAAATTTAAATTTAGAGCCAAACTCATTTGACACATTTAATAATATGCATCATCATGGTGGTGCTTGAAAATTAAGAGTAAATGAGAAGTGGCTCACTTGGTGATTTTAATTAGCACCTTACAGTCTAATCGAAAATGTCTAGGATTAACTGGAAAGGAAGTGAGGCAAAACAAGGCTGGCAGTCTCTTGTGCTGGGGCCCTTTCAAGAAGGCCTTGAATTTCAGAACCCTGGGGTCCACAGCCATTTTCTCGGTCCCACGGGCGCACGCAGGGACCTCTGGACACTGACATCTGGGCTTTACTTGGCCGTTCCCTCTTTCCGGAATGCCTCCACCCTCCTCCACATCCAAGTAAGGCCTTCCCAGGTTCAGATTTTCTCTCAGGTGCCACCTGGGTGCACATACTTCATCCTCACAACAACCTCATAAGGAAGAGGAATTGACATTCTGAACTCGACTTCTAACACATATAACCTTATTTCTTCCTGTCTTCGACAACTGTCTCCAGTTCTCAGGTCAGGAAAGGAATTTGGTGAACAGTAGAATCAGCTGGAGCAGAGGGGCTGAGACACAGGCGTAATAGAAGAAGTCCAGACATAATGTAGAGTGCATTATCTGAAGATTTAGGGGCAGGGGCCTGTCCAAGAGGGCCGGGTGTTGGCTGGAGAGGTTTATGAGAGGAGGAGGTCCTGGCAAGTGGACAGGACAGTGACAGAGGGTCTTGGAGATCTAAGTCATGTGCAGATCTAGGCAGGTTGAACCAGAAAGGCCTCCCCCAAGATAGCCAGGACACCAGCCTGTGGAAGGGGATGGGAGCAAGCAGCCTAGGTCCAGTATTAGAGGAATTTGGGGTACCAAGTAAGAAACCAAGGTAGGGATCCAGTTATAGAAAAATGGGGTACAAGATGGGTGAATGCCTTTAAGCAAGGCTGACCAGGTGCTATAAAACCTTGTCTGAAAACTTGAAGCTCCTTGGTTTTCCCTTGACACAGAGGACTTCCTGTACTTGAGACAAGGTCAAGATAAGCACCTGTGTGAGAGCTAGAGAGCTACAGAAGGAATCATTACAACTATGTTTTGTTTGTCTCTCTGTTTTTATCATTGTGATAAAGGACAGACAAGATTGTCATATCACAGAGATGCATTAAATGTGTTTGACCTTCCACTTCAAATAACATTCTTTTCTTTTTTCTTTTATCTCAATCTTAGACCTTGCACTAAGCTTAATAATTTACTATGGGAGAGTCCCTGAGACTCAATACTCAGGAAATAAGGTATGCCAGGGAAGTTGCCTAGATACATTGAGTCTGTTTGCCAATATTTGTGTTAATTCTTGAGCTACCCTTTCGAGCTTTGCCTTTAATGCTTCGTGTTCTGTGTTTTAGAGAAGACTAGATTTGTAGAAATCCCTGGGGATAGGTGAAGTCATGAACATTTTCTCCAACTGAAAATGGCTCACCTATTTCATCCCTTTTCAATATTTTAAGTTTTGCTACTTGTTTTATTTTATGAAAGTGGGGCATGGGGTGTGGTTGTTAATAATAACAAAGTACAGGCCAAACATCAGAAAATGATCAAAGTGATGACTATTTCCAGCAGCTGTACAACAAAGCAAATGCCTATTTTTTTGGGGGGGGTGTGATTAAGTTTAAATTAAAAATGAAATATTGATGTGAGAACTTTTTTTTTTTTTAAATACAGAAAACTATCAGAAAAGAAGAGTCTTTCCTGGGAACAAACCAAGGGATAATAGAGGAAACACTTGGTAATTTTTGAAGCAGCCTCTGGCCCAAAACATGGTGTGAATGTCTCGATACAGTTGTTGAATGAGTAAGAGTGGGGACCAAGCTTCATACCTTGGGTTCCTGAGGGAGGGAGCCCCATGTAACTGGGTTTAGGGGTGTGCAGGGGTACGTAGGGACAGAAATGGGCCTTGCACTTTATGCTGCCCTCATTCACCATGTAGCAGAGACTCTCCTACTCATGACTCTCCTCCACCTCACAACACATGGACACCACATTTTAAAAGAAGATTTTATTAACTTATTTTTAGAGAGAAGATAAGGGAGGGAGGAAGAGAGGGAGGGAAACATCGATGTGAGAGAGAAACATCAATCAATTGCCTCTCGTACATGCCCCAACCAGGGACTGAACCCACAACACAGACATGTGCCCTGACCAGGAATTGAACCGGCGATGTTTTGCTTAACAACACCCAAGCAACTGAGCTACACCAGTTCAGGGCTGGATACCACATTTTTAAAGCTGACATCTGAGTATTTACTATGTATCAGACACATTTCTAAGCATGTTTAATCCTCTCTAAAAACCCTGTGAGGTAGATAATTTTATAGCCAGGGAAGTCAAAGCAGAGAGGAGTTAATTTGCCCAAGGTCACATAGACAAGCATGCCACTGAGGTACCGATCAATTCCAGATACTTTGGCTCCAGAGCGAAGTACTGAACTGCATTTAATGCTCTTCCAATTAAAAAGGAGAATATGCCCTGGCTGGTGTGGCTCAGTGGATTGAGCACTGACCTGTGAACTGAGAGATCACCAGTTTGATTCCCAGTCAGGGCACATGCCTGGGTTCCTGGCCAGATCCCCAGCTGGAGACCTGCAAGAAGCAACCAATGGATTTTTCTCTCCCTCCCATTCTCCCTCCCTTCCCCTCTCTCTAAAAATAAGTAAAAATAAAATCTTCTTTAAAAAGTAGGGGGTGGATATAACACAGGCTCAGCGACAGCTAGACAAAACTTCGAGCTGAGACTGGGAAAAAAAGTCGGGGAGAGAGGGGAGTGCTTTTCCCCTCATGCAGCCCTCCACTGGCAAAGGGGGAGAATTGAGAAGCCACCCCTCCATCCTCATCCCCCACCACTCCCAATTTCCCCCTGGAGTTCTCTTTTCCATAGCACTTACCACCTTCTCACATACACACAATATACTTGTTCATTTCGTTCATGAGTGCTGTCTGTCTTGATTTGTTTTCTTCCTGAGGGATCTCAAGTGTCTAGCACTCAGTATTTATTAAATAATAAATTCCTGCCACCCACTCACCTACTGAAATATCTGGGAAGATTAAAATGTTCAAATTTATAACACACTTCAAAACAGTGTATCAAGCATGGGTAAAATATTAAGAGGCAAAGAAGGCCCCTTAGGACGTAACTGAGTGCTCTGTGACTGTTATGGCCGTTTTTAACGTCCAAGGAATTGTTCGGTATTAGAGCTACACTGAAATCAAGGTGACACCCCTCTTGCCCCAGGGGATTATCATGTAAGTCAGACAAATAAGAGTAGACAAAAAGGCACCACAGGAATGAGACAGCAGGAAGCGGGTAGAGGGAGGCTACGGGTTTCAATTTTCCTTTTCTTTCCAGGCTTATTGTTTCACTCTTTCCCTTTACTTTTTTTTTCTTTTAACTATCCCTTTTGATTTATTGTTAAATCATATGCTCTGACACTTCGTTCGAGTAAAGTCTTTAATTGCATAATTTTAAGATTGTTCCAGGATTAAACTCTACTGTCGTGTAACTGAGTCAACCCTCACGTGAGCTGAACAATAGATCCCTGCTTGAAATCCGATCTTGGTGATGATCAGAAGATGTGGGGTGGCGGCTCTGCCCTTCACCGCTGCCCTCCTCCTAGAGGTCACCTGATTCTGGACCCTCCCTGCAAGTCCCAGGCGGGCACCCTCTCCACCTTTTTACCTGGCCCTACCCATGGATGGGGCTGACATGGAAGCAGAGAATTCTGCAGGGAACTACATGAGGGCTGCTACTGAAGGGCATTTCTTGTGATTCTGAAATCCACCTAAGGACCTGTGTTCACAGTGACACTTTGGATTGGCACCCTTAAAGCAGGCTGTGTCTTACACAGGCATCGTCACTGTAGATAAATGACTATATGAAGATGCAGAATTGCCCTGAAGATGAATGAGCGAGAGATGGCCTCGCACTATTATTATTAGTAATGTTAATAGTAAAAAGTAAAGGAGCTTGTTAGGTGCCCAGAAAGTAATAAGTACTTTACCTCAATCAATTCACATGTACATTAATTCACTCCTCACAACAACTGGGTGAAGAAAGTGCTATTATTATTACTGGTAGAAGAGCAAAACAGATGTTAATAATGTGTCCAGGGTCACATAACTAGAGAGCAGCGGGACATGGACCCAGGCTACTGGCTGCAGTCTCTGCTCTCAGCCACAACTCAGTTTTGCCCTTCTGCATTGAAAATGCACATTGATACTAAAAATACCTGCCAAATAGGATCCTAAGTGCTTTACAGATTCTCTCATTAAATCCCCATGAGAACTCTATGGGGTAATCCCAGTCTAACCCTGAGAGAAACATCAGACAAACCTAGACTAGAGGACATTCTATAAGATACCTAGCTATAGTAAAACGGGGTCTAGAGTAAGGGGTCCCCAAAGATGTCCCCCACAGCCCATGGTTGGGAGGTGGGGGAAGGGAGAGTGAAGACGCATTTAAGATGCTTTGCATAGCTACGGCAAGCCTTTCCTGAAGGGGAGCTTGTGCTGCCACCTGGGTGAAAGGTCTCCGTGACTTTCACACATACGGTGCCGAGTATGAGATCACGTGGGGAGCTCCAGGAGAGCATTTAAAAATAAGGGCTGGCAGCCATGAAGGGGGCCAGCCATGAGGGGGCAGCCATGCAGTTTGAAAGGATGTAGAAGACTCCCCACACCCGTCCACCACGAGGCCCGGTGCGTAAGGAGGCACCACGCCGTTTTGGATTAAGCCCTGGAGTAAGAGAGAGGAGACCCGCTGGGAAACCTGGCTGGAGAGCACAGCAGCCCAGCGGATGGTGCTGGGAATTGCGAGGACCTGCCCAACCGAACACGGATTCGTGGGAGATGCCTGGAATGCCGAACCGTGACCGGGAATGCTGAGCCATGGACTTCTGCTTTTCTGGAAGACGGTACCTCTGACTGGTGTATTCTGAAGCTGGCCCTGGTTTGGCAAAGGGAGGCAGGACTATGTGTTTCGGGGTGTTTCAAAGGGAGTGGAACCTAACAGCAGAATTCCACCATCATTCCGAATCTGTATAACCTTTAAGTAAACAAACCCTTTCCTTTCTCACCAAACTCTTGCATTGGGAGTCACGCTTCTTGGCTGCAGGCAATCGAACTCCACAGCTGTTCCAGGTCAGCATAGGCGGGGTTCTGTAACAATTTTCCTTAGGACTCTCAAGGTCATGGGAAATAAGGAAATGTTGAGCAACTGTCATAGATTACAGGAGACTGGGGAGAAAAAACAACAAAATGTGATGTGGTTTCCTGGATTGGATCCTGAAACTCAAAGAAACCATCAGTGGTAAAACTGGGGAAACCAAAACGAAGCTTGGAGTTTACTTAATAATAACACACCAATGTCAGTTTGTTGATTTTGACAAATGAATCATGATAAGATGTAAACAGTGGAGATAACTGGGTGAGGGATCTAAGGGAAAACTATCCTATCTTTGCAATTTTTCTGTTAATCTAAAATTACTCCAAAATTAAAAATTTATTGAGAAAAACATTCCCATGAGGCAGGTTCTGTGACTCTAACTTACAGAAAAGAGTAGTTTACAGAGATTTTCTTGCCCACAACATCACAGCTATAAGGGGAATTTATCCCAATAGGCCCCTGGAACAATTTAAATAGGATTGCATGTGATTTATTGTACTTACTCTTAGAATGTCTTTGTGGTATCCGATGGGCACCATAGCCCTGTGATCCCTGAGAGGGCCTGGCCCTGGCTTTGCTCCAGTTCTCTTTTCCTAAGCCAAGAGCAGTATCTTACATTTATTGAATGCTCACACAATTTATTTTCTTTAATCCTCAAAACAACCCTATGAAATATTACTACATTTTATAGGCAAAAAATAATAATAAAAGGGCTTATAGGCATTCAGTAACTAATTGGAACTTGAACCCAAATTTGACTAAGACCTAAGTGTCAGCGTAATCACTCCTAGCTGCTCGCTCCGCCTTGCCTTCATGCTTCTCTCTTCCTTTTGGCCCTAACAACAGCTACAATTCATAATTATAGGTTAGAACTGTCTGTTACATGGGATGGAAACTTTCTGAAACAGCGGAGGTGAAGGAAGCTGGTCCATTTGGCCACCAGGTGAGCGGCAAAAGTAGAGGCAGAAATACATCCTAGCAGCTCACTAAGCCTTATACTAAAATATTTCAAGGTTTTATGTCTTTGCAAGAAAGATAATCTTGAAATTGTTTTGATTGATATCAATAGTACTAAAAGCTGCTGATGTGCAAAAAATGCCCACAATAGTGCCAGGCATTGGGTTAAATGTTGTTTTTTTCTTTCCTCGGATGATCTAATTGAATCCTGAGTCAAGTACTACTACTATCTGCATTTTACAAGTGAAGGAACATAAGTCAATGATTTGAAATTATGTCCCTTAGGGGAGTGGGCAGGAGCCGGAGAATGAGTAGCCGGGCTCCAGGACCGGATTCCTAATTTAAACAGACCACTTATGCTTTCATCTATTTTGCTTATTAGACATATTTGGAAACGGTCCTTTAAAGAAAGAGTTACAAGGTGTGATGGTTAGTTTTATGGATCACCTTGGCTGCCCTGTAATCATTTACTCAAACACCGATCCAGGTGTGGCTGTAAAGGTATTTTTGTAGATGTGGTTAACATCCATAATCAGTCGACCTTAAGTAAAGGAGGTTAAATAAGGAGATTGCATGAGGCCCACTCACATTATTCAAGGTAATCAGTTAAAAGGCCTTAAGAGCAAAAGCTGTAATTTCCTGGAGAAGAAGAAATTCTGCCTGGAGACTGAAGGATTAACTCCTGCCTGGGTTTCCAGCCTCTGTCCTGTGAACTTTGGACTTACCAGTCCCCTCAATAGCATGAGCCAATTCCTTAAAATAATACTTCTCTGTCAATACACACACACCAACACACACCCCTATTCTGTTGGTTCTGTCTCTAGAACACCCTGACTGATATGCATAGCTTAAACAGAAGCCCCACAGCTTTGCTACTCAACGTGTGGCCTGCAGGCCAGCAGCGCCAACAGAGACTAGGAGCTTGTTAGAAATGCACAATCCCAGGCCACGCCAGATTTGCTCAATCAGAAACTGCATTTTAACAAGATCCCCGGATGATCCTTAAGCACCTTGGAGTTAAAGGGGGGTTTAATAGAACATAAAGATAGTAAACCACATGCATTTAACCTGAATGCAATCCTCAAACATTTCAGCCTTGAGGGCAATTCAATAGAACTTCTGAAAAAGAATAAAAATACCAACTTAACTCCTTTGAACTAAATGGCCCGCTGGCTGCCTTGTATCAATGTCATCCACCGGATGAACTTGCCATTAATCCTCCAGGCCACCAACATGGCCAAAAGCCCAGGAATAGGCCAATTTGCTTCTAACAAAGACATCTTCTCAGCAGTTACTGCATTTATATCCCATTTCTTATCCTTCCTCAAGGAACTCAAGCATTTCTTTCTTTTAACTAAAAGGAAAACAAATCCAAGACTGAGAAAAGTGTTAGTTAACCTGTTAGCAGATGGGGTCTGGGCCCACTGCAGGTCTGCCTCAGGCCTCCCGGTGGTGTGTGGGTTCTTCACTTCCTATAGAAAAGATTTCACAGTACAAGTCCAGGTGATTTCATGAGTATGTTGTCTATGGCCATACCACCCTGAACGTGTCTGATTTTGTCTGATCTCAGAAGCTAAGCAAGGTCAGGCCTGGCTAGTACGTGGAGGGGAGAGTATGTTTATTAAAGCTGGGGACAGTGAAACAAAGGAAGGGCTTATGGTAGAAGAAACGACAGGAGAAAGAATGTCAGAGAGAAAGGGGACCTTAGAGACAGATTCAGAGGGTTAGCCCAGGATGAGCTGCCACTGTCCACTGCTCCCCTGGTTGCAAGTCTCATACAGCCCCTTAGAGTTTAGGAGAAAAACAGCAGAGATACAAGGCATGGGCATGCTCTAGCAAAAGCTTTCCACGTGTCCTTTGTCTTGAAGTGTTACATCTTCTTTGGACAGCCGGAATCCTAGGGAAAATCTCAGGGAAGTGTCTTAACAGAATATTCATTAGTTTTTCAGGTGTGTCCTTCAATATGTTGGTCAATCAAAATGTGTGTACCAGTGGGACCAGAGGTTATTTCTGGTTAGTTTCATTCTTAAAGAATGTCATTGAAGAGGGACGAGGACCTAGGACATTCTGTCCTTGGACGGTCTGGAATGTGTAAACCATTTGCTCCTAAGAGTCCTTGGGTAGGGAAGATAAAACATTGTGATTCATTAGCTGGCTGTAAATTGCTCAAATCATTTGGCCTTGTTTAATTATCTAGTCTCAGTTTCCCTTATTCCTCTTGTCAAAGAATTTCCCTAGCTCCTGACTCTCCTACCTTAAATTGACATTTAGTTTCTTCCAAAAGAAGTTGCAAAATACCTAACTAAAAGACAAACTAAGATATCTTGAAGGCTCAATCTCAGATGAAATCCATAGGATTTCAATCAATTTTGCAAGTCCTTTTCTTTGACTAAAAGTCTGTCTGCCTCTTTTCAAGATTTGCACTCAATCACCATGTGCTGCTGGAGAACAGGATGAGATTTCCTTAACCGTCGGTGTTAGCCCATTTGTCAGCCCAGGGATCGAACATCCCCGATGGGCACTTCCAGTCCTTCTCTGCAGCTGGGTTTTATGTTATCTGCCCTGGATAATATAACCCAGGAATTAGTTAAATCATTCCCCACTTCTGCTAGAACCATTTTGTGATTCTTCTAGTATTCTAAATAGGCTTGTGGGATGCCGTTTCATGTCCCAAGAGTCCAAACAAGTGATTTAATCTGGTAGAAGACAGTAAACACCTTCATCCTCAAGCAGCACAGCCATTCTTCATAGAAATTAGAACATTCATGAAATTCCCTCTGGTGGCCAAAGGCC
The DNA here is from genome assembly GCA_004026545.1 of Mormoops blainvillei. Taxonomy (NCBI): domain Eukaryota; kingdom Metazoa; phylum Chordata; class Mammalia; order Chiroptera; family Mormoopidae; genus Mormoops; species Mormoops blainvillei. Next base: position 74,522 of record PVJD01006836.1, read on the forward strand.
ATTCTGCCTTATTTTTTGCACCCTCCCACTTGCGGTTCTGTGGGTGCAGGAGAACAGGAGGAAAATGAAGACTAACTGAAGTTGAATGCCGAGTTCCCATGGGTGGAGCTTCTTCCCTCAGTAACTTGGTGGCCGGAGAGCGGCTGGATAACTCCATTTTAGGGGTTGGAAACATTAACGGTTCTCAACTGGAAAGAGAGTATGTAGTGGAATTGTGCCAGCTGCTTTCTAAAGTTGCAGCCACACCTAAAGATTTTGGTTCACTAGACCTGCATTGGGCACAAAAGTGGTGGACGACTCCCCAGGGGTGGTTCTGATACAGACTGTCTTGGTTTGGTCCCCAACTTTAAATAAAGGTTACACCTTGGCTACTAAAGTTTCTATACCCAATTCCAATGGGGGAAGGTTCTTTGCACCATGTAATTCTCCAGCACCAGCTGGGTGTCCTACCATTCAATTCAATTCTGGCATTATATACCTGGAGACAGCATCAGAGTCCCACAGATTAGGGGCTCAGTCTTACAAGACTGCCCCCCTCACCTCCACCTCAGATGCCAGTAGAAATTCCACGTTGTTCCCTGTATTCTTGACTGGCTATAAATCAAATTCCCAAGACCCCCTTCTCAGGTTTAGTTAATTGGCTAGAGTGGCTCACAACTCAGAGAAACATTTTACTTACCATATTATCAGTGACCTATAAAAGGATTTCACTCAGGACGGGGCCCAATAGAAGAGGAGCGTAGGGTGAGGCATGCGGAGGGGGGCTCGGAGCTTCCATGCTCTCTTGGAGTAAGTACTCTGCCAGCAGTTCCACATGTTCACCAGCCTGGAAACCCTCAGAATCCTCTCCTTTTAGGTGTTTATGGGGATGTCATTAAATCATTAGCCAATGGAGATTGATTCAACCTCCAGGCCCTCTGCCCTTTCAGGGGCCGTGGGGTGGGAGTGAAAGTTCCAACCCTCGAATCACATGGTTGGGTCATCTGACAACCAGCCGCCATCCTTAAGGGTTTTTCAAGAGTCACATTATTAACCTAAACCCAGTTGTGGTGGAAAGAGGCTTGTTATGATAACACCCAAACCACCTTTATCGTTCTGAAGCGATTTCAGGAACCGAGGACAAGAGACCAAAGTTTATAGCTCTTATTATTCAGGCAGTTCCAAGGGTTTGGGGAGCTTTGAAGCAGGAACCATGGATGAAGACTAAATATACTTGTATATACTCGAAGTATATTTTGGTCATCTGAATGGTCAAACATATATTGCTTTTTTTTGAAAATTTATGTATTTCCTAAAAATCACAATATTGCAGCTACACATTGTAATCATTTGGGGTGTTAGAAATATTAATGCCTAAGACCGTGCCTCAGATCAACTAAATCTGATGCTCTGAGAGTTAGCCCAGGAGTGCATCTTTTTAAAGCTCATGCAACCAAGGTTGAAAACATCATGTCGGGAGTTCTTTCTTTCAGGGTTCCTCAAACTTGAACACATGAGCTGTTCACCTAGAGATCTTGATACCGTGCAGGTTCTGACTCGGCAGGTCTGTGGTGGAGCATGACATTGTGCGTTTCCAGTAAGCTTTCCAGGCAATGTTGATGGTCCATGGACTGTCACGCCTCGAGTAAAAAGGCATTTCTCATAGTGCACTCCATAACCCCAGCCTTAATAAATTCAAGTTAACTAAGATTGTGAGATCAAATACAGAATGCTCAGTCTAATTTGAATTTCAGATAAATAACCAAGAATTTTTAGTATAAGGATGTCCCAGATATAGCATTTCTGTACCAGAACATTGTCCATTCTGGGGGTCATTAGTTTCACAAAATACTTAGAGATTTTACAAGAAAAGCATGTTTTATGGAAAAAGAAAATGCTGGATTAAACAAAATTAAGCAGGTTTATTTTTTGCAGGATCTTGCAAGTGTTGAAAATACTATTGTGTTTTGGGACTCTCCCGAAAGGAGTATTTCCAGAATGTATTTGGTCAGCTTTCTTATTTCTCACAAGGTATCTCCTAAAATTAGTAGTATCCAGAATACTCTGAGTAATGCTGCCTAAATATGTCTATTTGTTTAGAATTTTTTCCTACCGCTATGAAAAGAACAAGTGCTCATTACGGAAAATTATTAAGTACAGAAAAATGTAACAAGAAAATATTACTCATAATCTTGTGATCTAGAGGTACCCACCATTAACATTTTAGCCTCTTCTAAATAATGAAGGCTGGTGGCTCAGGAAATGAGAGTTTTTCTGAGGAAAGTAGGACTTTTGAATGTAAGAGGGAGTCTTGATGGACTGAAAGAGAAAGGGTAGAGTAAGAAAAGAGTTAATTGTTTGAATGTTAATAAAAATAAGCAGAAGGGCTCAGAACATAATTTTCCAATTTAGTGTCTTTTACTGTACTAAGAGACCATATAATTAGATTTCTAGATATTTATTTCACTTGTTAAATTTCTGATAAACACACTGTCCAATTAGCACAGAAATGGCTCCATAACTTCAGCTTCTACTCTATCATTATTTCTGACATTTACCACTTTATTCCGTCTTGAAGGCAAACAGTATTGCTAGTTCAGACAGTTGAGTGTTTTGCTATAATCACTGAAATGGAATTCTCCACCAGTCACAAAGTTATAGCATGCTTACATCTATGGAAGAATTTCAGTGGAAAGTGGAACCAAAGAAATGGAGAGTTTCAGAAGATTAGAACTTAAAAACTGAAAGTCCAATATTCCCTGAATGCCCAATTTATGGAAGACTGAGACATATCTCCTGACCTACGAACATCTGCCAAGAACCCCTTTCCATCCTCAAGACAATTAACTTCCCGCTTGGACCCTGGTTGCACTTCTCCCCTCTTTGTACTCCTTGCCCATAAATACTGCCCACCCCATACCCTCAACGGATTCCCTTGTAGCTCTTAAAGCATGCATTTCCCAAGTTGCAATTCCTCTGCTATTCCCAAATAAACTCAATTTTTGGTAATTTGAGCTTGCCTCAGTTTACCTCTTTGTTTAGGTTGATACATCTTTCCATCATCATAGCTAATATCTTTATAATCATTAATAGTTAGCACTATTACTAAGCACTTTCACAAAGGTTATATCCCTGGAGTCTAACTGCCACCCTGGACAGGAAAAGAATATTTGTTATTATTGCCTTTTAATTTTTAATAAATAAATAAAGTGAGGCTCGCAGAGATTAAGTGACTTACTCAAGCTGGTAAGTGACCGAGTTTGAACCAGAACTAACATCTTTGACTCCACCTTCTGTGCTGTTGCATAAAACAACCAAAAGGACAGACTTTGTGCCATGTTTGACTTTTAAAGACTTCAATAGCTTTGTGTTTTCATGGAAAGCAGTAGAAAATAATTTTTGAGTAAATACAGGCATTCCTTCAGCATGCAATTTATTTTTAAAAGAATCCCATACTCATTCTTATGCTACATTCTGGGCCCCGCTGCATCGGTGTTTCAAAATAAATAAAGTGTTCTGATGCTGTAAGCACAAACTGGAACTAAATCTTGAAACTTTCACTCGATAGGTGTTCGGTGGATGCTGTTCTGGGTTCTACAGGAGACACTGTCAGGTATTCTGACTCTCCACTCTGCCGTTAGCCGCTATGTTATGGCAACTCTCCAAGAATTCTTTTGAGTCAAATCCTAAACAGTGCGTTTTTTGTTGTTGTTTCTTCCTGATGGTTTTTCCATCTTGAAAAATAGTTTTAAGGAACTATCTTCAATGAACCGTGCATAATATTCATTCTGTCATTTTGTTAATAAGTATTTACCAAGCACCTACTTGTGCCAAGGAATTGGGGCCCAGTAGAAAGTAAGACAGAGATGATGCCTCGAGGACATTCTACAGAAACAAATAAATAAGATAATTTCGGATAGTACCTGCTGTGAAAAAAATGGAACAGGGCAATACGAGGAGAGCGAGTGACAGGAAAGGGTGCGTGACTGAGGACCAGGAGGCCGCATTAGGTTGGGTGGTCAGGGAAAATGCTCCAAGGAGCTGGTATTTGAGCTGAAGATCTCTAACTTCCATAAAGTTAATGGAGGCCCCAGTTTGTTTTCAATTAACACTCAATCCAAATGTTTCTATTCCATGCAGTTTCATCACTTTGGTTTACTATTTCCAAATATTTGAAGTGTTCTCTTTTTGGCAAAGTTTCTTTGTGAACAGTGCTATATTAATCTGATGCTTGAAAGGCTGGTTGGTAAGATTTATTTTTACATGAAATAGTTCTCTATTCTCCTTTTTCTTCTCAGTATGTCTGTGTTGGCTGCCTCAACAAACCGGCCTTGAAAACGTGCTCACTCCTGGTGCCTGAGACTTCAGTTTGGCGTGTGGGGTCTCCTAGCGTGGGGAGAAGGAGAGCAGACGCTCGTAGGAGGGTGTATTGTGTTCCCTCTCTCTGTCCCCGTGCAGGCCTGCACAGCGGGAAAGCCTCTGTCTCCATGCTATCCCACACCGTGTTCCCATGCATCTCTTCAGTGTTTTTAGCAACCTAGGAACTACAGACACAGAACCCAGAACCCTCAGTAGGAATGCCCAGAAAATGTATGACTTTTGGGTATGTTTCTTTTTCCTTCCTAAAGATGGAAATATGTATATTAAAATCATCTGTGGACTCTTTTTGAAATAAACCCCTTCCATTCCCACTAAGTGTGTGAATGGGGAGAGAGGAGGAGCTGGAGGAGACTTTCAGGTGAACCTCATGAGATCCACACTACTGTGCCCTTCTTAACGTAACACCTGGAAGGAGGGAGCTAAGTCTAAATTGTAACTTATAAATTAACAGTGGTGAGTTCATTATCTTTTATTCAAAAGGTAACTATTGAGTCCTGACCAGGTGGCTCAGTTGGTTAAAGCATCGTCCCCATACACTGAAAGGCTGAGGGTTCCATCTCCGGTCAGGGCATGTACCTAGGTTGAAGATTTGATCTCCAATCAGAGCGCGTATGGGAGGAAACTGATCACTGTTTCTGTCTCACATAGATGCCTCTCTCTCTGTCTCTCTCTCTTGCTGTCCCTCTCTCACTCTCTCTCTCTCTCTCCCTCCTCTCTCTCCCTTGCTCTCTCCAAAATCAATAAACATATCCTCAGGTAAAGATTTTTAAAAATGATAACTGTTGAGTCAGAATAATCTCCCTCAGCAGTGGGGACTAGAAAAAGAGAATATTACCTGAGTTCTACCTTCAAGGGCTCACCGTTTAGCTGGCAAAGCAGATTTGAAAACAGATAAGTTATGATGAAGTGAGGCAATGCTTATATAAAGAGGTTGCATTCATTATCATATGCAGGAAGATCTTAAAATGCATTAAGATCCCAATGATTATCCAACACTATGAGACTATTTAATAGATGTTGCATTTAAAAGGAATAAAGTTATAATGAATGAACAACCCCAGGAATTTTTCACAAATACTTGTTTTAAGGAGATAGGAGGATATTTGCCAAGGCTCAGCTTACAGAATAAAGAAACACCTTCATGCTAGGCAGTGTAAAATAAGAGCAGTGTATCTTCCAGACAGAAAGCATCTATTGCAGACCCCTGTTTCCTCCCACACCAAACTACCGTCCTTTACCGAGTTTCATTCGTGACCGTTGTAATGTAGCATGTGAACAGGCACAGGAATCTCAAGCGAACTTCATGGGCAAGCTGGCCCTGAAAATTTAGCATTGACAAGGACATTCGAAATTATGTTTTTACCAGTCCACTCACTTTCCTGATAACATATCTAGGGCTCAGAGAGTTTAAGTGACTTGCTCAAGGCCACACAGCTAGTTAGTGGCAGGGGCAGAAAGCCTGGGGTCTCTTGATTTCTCTGGAGTTATACAGCGGATGGCATCTCTGAGTGAGCTTGAGACGTTTCTGTAGAAGGAAAGAGATATAAAAAACCCTCTCGGTCCACACATAGAGTAAAGTCTGATCAAGAACAACAGACTGTTTAAAAAGAGAAAATTGACAGGCTAAGAGAGATGTAATAGGAAGTATTTGGCACCATGCCCTGTTCTCTCCTGTCTTACACACACACACACACACACACGCACGCACACACTCCTGTCCATATGAGCGTGGCCAGTTTCTCACCAATCCCCCTTCTCTAATTGGTATTGGCTTAATCGTCCACTTGGCCAGGTCTTGCTCACCAATGCCAAATAATCCCCAATTCATCCTATGTTTCAGCTAAGCATGAGATATCTCTTTTACTGCTCCTTCTACTCGAGGTGACATAATCATAAATAATTCTCTGTAAAATATTTCACAGGCTGACATCTGCTTTTCCTTCCTCATCTCCCAAAAGGAGGTGATCATAAACAGAACTATAAGAAATTGCTCCTACAGCTGTTTCCATTATACCACTACTTCTCTAGTTTCAGTCCTGAGGGTGTTTTCTACCGTCTGTTTATACTTGTGTTACCTAAGAAATAAATCCTCTTAATTTAAAAACAAATAAACAATGTATGGCGGCAAAGTTCTAGGCACAATATAAATCTCACCAAATTAGTCGTGTTCACTAAGAGCCTCCAAAAATGGCTTCGACCTTGACCATCCTGCTTATATTATACAACCGACTGGTAACAGCCACTAACATGAAAAGACTTGTGTTCCCTTTTTTTCAAGGACCCGTGTTGAATACAGAAAGAATTCTCTGCATTTGCCTAACAAAAGAGGTCTTTCTAAGGAAAGTCTCTTGAAAAAATTCAGACAAAGGAAATAGCTTTACTTAAAAAAGGGATTTGTGATTCTGGAGATGTGCCTAGTTCCATAAACCAGGGTTCTGTTACTGGGGTGGGTGGGGGGGAAAGTCAACCTGTCATATGCAACTCAGACCACGAGAAATTACCGACCAGAGGGAGCTGATAACGCCAGCTGCGTAGAGAGCAACGCATCTATGCCATACATCAGACAGCAGTGTTGTCTGTGGGCAAACACTGGTTCTCTAATCACACTGATCTGGATCCCAATCCAGTTCCACCAATTATAGTCTCTGTGGGGCACATTATATTTTCCCCAAAGATAAAACAGGATTTAAAATTATATTACACTCTTTATAGGGTCACGGTTAGGATTAACTGAGATAATCCAGACAAAATGCCTGGTAAATAGCAAGTGTGCAGTAAATGTTAGTTAATAAGTAAGTGACTCAACCTGGGCGCAGAAGTAGTGAAGCAGGCCAGGGAGCTGCCCTGGGAGGTGAACAAAAGTAATCCCTGTGCCGCCGGGTGCCAAGCCAAAGCCCGGGCCCCAGATGTGTAAAATGGCAGGGCATGCCCCATTTGTCCAATATGGCCAAACAGGTTCCTGGCTAATTTTAAGAGTTGCTCAATCAATTACAGGCTTAAAAGATAATTGAACACTCTTTGTTTCTCTTGGCAAAATCGTGATTTGCAAAATCCTATTTAGCAAAAGAAATGTTCCCAAATTAGATTTTTTTAAAAAAATTATTTCAATACCAAAAAGTGGATTATGTGAACGACCGCTATGTTGTTTTTTTTTCAGGTCAAAGCATTCCCTGACTCTAACAGCACGATGTGGAAGAAGGAACGTACTTGGGCTTTGGTGCCAGACAGACCTGAGGGTAAGCATACCTGGGTTCCACTTCTTGCTGTGTGTAACTTGGTCAGAGTCCATCGCCTCTCTGAGGCTCGATTGTCTCATCTGCATTCATGGGGATAGTAATACCTACCTCATGGTATGGTGGTGAGAACTAAATGAGAATTTTATATGTGGAAGTGCCTAGCACGGCTCTAAGCACATGGTAGATAATGAATAAATGGGAGTACTTCTACTATTCCTCTCCAAAGTCACTCAGGAGAGTAACCCGAGTCACTATGAGCCTCCCAGAAGAGCCCTTCCTTAGGGAGTAATAGCTGTGGGTAAGGCTTTGTCATTTGAGCATATTCTCTATGTGACCTACTACTTAAACAGCCACTTGGGAATTTTCTAGGAGGAAGAAAGGGTGAGAGAAGAAGTCAGTGGCAGAAACCTATGTGCTGGAACATTGGCACTGCTCAGCAGACTGCTTTAAGGACATTACCCTACCCTATAGCCATCCAGCCACCTACTCATTCAACAGATACTTCCTGAGCTCCAGTTCTGTGTTAGCAGTGCCCTTGGGGCTACGGAGACAACAGTGAAGAATCAGCAACCTCTGCCCTTACGAGTACACAGTCCACTGGCAGAAACAGAAAGAGAGGTACATGCGGGCAATTAAAATACAGTACAGTGTCACCAGTGCCAAGAGAAGGGAAGTATAAAATGCGTGTGCATGGCAAGAATGAGATGCATGCTTCCTGAAGGGACTATTAACTTGACACTTTTAAATGTGTGCAGTGAGGGATATGAGAAAATGGATTTTCAAACATTTTTAAAAAGAATAATACAATAGATACGCCTATTACACCACTTAAGAAATAAAACATGACAGCGGGTGGGGGATGATGCGTCAAGGTGGCCAAAAGGTACAAACTTCCAGGTATAAGATAAATAAGTCCTGGAATGTCACAGCAGCATGGTGACTATAGTTAACAATACTGTCCTGTGTATTTAGAAACTGCTAAGAGAGTAGATCCTAAAAGATTTCATTACAAGAAAAATTTAACTATGTGAGGTGATGGATGTTTACTAAACTTACTGGGGTGATCATTTAACAATATATACATATATCAAATCATTATATTCTATACCTTAAATGAATAAAATACAATAATATATGTCAATTATATCTCAATAAAACTAGAAAAAAAGCAACCTACTACAAATAGAGTTGAAAGTGTCTATATTTCTCTCTTCCCCCATTTGCATTTTTACATACTTATTACACAAGTATATATGCCTTGTGACATATAGAATTTTTTTAGTAAAACAAATACTCCATTAATAAAAAACTGTGTTTGGGGCCATTCACTTAACTAATTTACTTCCACTAGCTAAAATTAAAAGCAAATCAAAGTTCTGAGAAATTTTTAAAAATTTTTTTCACTTTTTTATAACTATTTCCCAAATTTGCCTTTGGGTTTCTGAACCCCACACATTCTTGGAAAAAACAATGATTTTTTTAAATTCAGAAAATAGAATATATCACTCATTCACTATAAATATGACTATACTGTGTATTAGTGAGTTTCAGAATTTCTGCTCTCTTGACTACCACTGGAAAAATGCTCAACAAGAATAGATCTGTGGTAAAGAGGATAGTCATTTAATTTTTCTTTAAATTCCCCACTCAGGAGTGTAGTTTGCTACAGTAAACATGGAACCAATTTTACAGGCTTCGGCAGAAGTAATGCCTGCTTGAGTGTGGTTGGTGAGGTAATAATATGGGTGTGATAATTTATAGTTTTTTAAAATATATTTTATTGATTATGCTATTACAGTTGTCCCATTTTTTTTCTCCCCTTTATTCTCCTCCACCCTGCACCCCACCTCCCACCAGCATTCCCCCACTTAGTTCATGTCCATGGGTTGTACATATAAGTTCTTTGGCGTCTCCATTTCCTATACTATTCTTAACCTCCCCCTGTCTATTTTGTTCCTACCATTTATGCTTCTTATTCCCTGTACCTTTTCCCCCCATTCTCCACTCTCCCCCTCCCCGCTGATAATCCTCCATGTGATCTCTATTTCTGTGATTCTATTCCTGTTCTAGTAGTTTGCTTAGTTTGTTTTTGTTTTTGCTTTTTTAGGTTCAGTTGTTGATAGTTGTGAGTTTGTTATCATTTTACTGTTCATAGTTTTGATCATCTTCTTTTTCTTAGATTAGTCCCTTCAATATTTCATTTAATAAGGGCTTGGTGAGGATGAAACCCTTTAACTTTACTTTATCTGGGAAATACTTTATCTGCCTTCCCAGTCTAAATGATAGCTTTGCCAGATAGAGTATTCTTGGATGTAGGTCCTTGTCTTTCATGACTTTGAATACTTCTTTCCAACCCCTTCTTGCCTGTAAAGTTTCTTTTGAGAAATCAGCTGACTGTCCTAGGGGAGCTCCTTTGTAGGTAACTGTCCCCTTTTCTCTTGCTGCTTTTAAGATTCTCTCCTTGTCTTTAATCTTGGGTAATGTAACGATGATGTGCCTTGGTGTGTGCTTCCTTGGGTCCAACTTTTTTGAGACCCTCTGAGCTTCCTGGACTTCCTGGAAGAATATTTCCTTTGCCAGATTGAAGAAGTTCTCCTTCAATATTTTTTCAAATAAGTTTTCAATGTCTTGCTCTTCCTCTTCTCCTTCTGGCACCCCTATGATTTGGATGTTGGAGTGTTTAAAGTTGCCCCAGAGGTTCCTCAGCCTCTCCTCATTTTTTCAACTTCTTGTTTCTTCTCTGTTCTGGTTGAATGTTTATTTCTTCTTTCTGCTCCAAATAGTTGATTTGAATCCTGGTTTCTGTTCCCTTTCTATTTTTCTTTATTTCACTTTGGGTAGCCTTCACTTTTTCCTCCCTTTTGCAACCATACTCCACCAATTCTGTGAGCATCCTGATTACCAGTGTTTTGAATTCTGCATCTGATAGGTTGGCTATCTCTTCATCCCTTAGTTCTATTTTTGGAGCTTTGATCTGGTCTTTCATTTGGGCCATATACATTTTTGTCTCACTGTGCCTATTACATGTGAGGGGCAGAGCCTTAGGTATTCTCCAGGGCGGGACAACCCACATCACTGCCTTGTGGTACTGTGTGTGGGGGAGGGGTCTGAGAAGGAACAATGCCACTTGCTTAGCTCTTGGCCAGCTCTCAGTCACTCCCCCTGCTACCCACAAGCAAATTGGGCCCTTCTGGTGCTGATTCCCAGGTGGGTAGGTTTGTGTACATTCTAGGACCCTGTGGATCTCTCAAACGAGCTCTCCTGTGAAACTGGCAGTTTCTCCCACTGCCACAACCCCCACAGGTTTTTACCAGTAGAGGTTTTGAGGCTTTCTTTTCCTGTGCCAGAACCCTGGGTTGCACAGTCTCTCTCACTCCCCAGGTGTTCCTCCCAGTTTATCTGCACACAAATGTGGGACTGCCCAATCCACCAGCCACAGCCTTGCCATGCATCCTCTCTGCCCGGGCTGCCCATCTCTGCCCCTCCTACAGGTCTGGATGAATGTTTCTTCTTTAACTCCTTGGTTGTTGGACTTCCATACAGTTTGATTTTCTGGCAGTTCTGGTTATTTTTTGTTTATAAATTTGTTGTTGTCCTTGTTTTGGTTGTGTGAGGAGACAAAGTGTATCTACCTACACCTCCATCTTGGCTGGAAGTCCCTAATTTATAGTTTTAATTTGAACATTTCACCTAAAATGTTATGGTATGCTTGAGTGTGATATTGTTATGTTACAGGGTGATATGTTTATGATTTGGTAATAAAAGGATTTGGTAATAAAAAAAGGGGCACTATTTGTGCCAGTCCTGTATGTCCTCAGTTATGTAAGAGCTGGATCTCCAGTGACATATTTCATACTCTTAGGTGGGCACCCTGGGAAACTCTGGCTATGAAAACACATAAGGAGGTCACTCTACTGGACATGTGGCTTAGGGACATTTTCCCACATTACTGCATGGAAATATAAGGGATTGGTAGAAATGACCAGACCAGCAGTCAAGAGGTGGGAGTGTTACAGTGGAATGAGCGGCCAGAGGGGAAATAAAGGCAGGGCCCTCACCATGGCACTCAAACCAAGAACTTAATCCAGGAGGCTGACAGGAGCCCTGAGCCTGGTTCGATCAGGTTTCCAGGCATTCCGAACTACAAGATAACCGGCGGAGGGTGGGGGGGTGGCAGCCCTTGAAAGTCTGTGTGTATCATCTCCACCAGCTGGGAAAAGGAAAGCCTTAAGACTGCGTATTCATTCCAAGGCTTGGAAGCCGGGAGGAGAGGTGTCTACACAGCCCAAAGAAAAGCCCATAACACAACTTTGATTAATTGCCTGCCTCCTGTCACATATGCAAAATGAACAAAGAGAGTCTGGAACAAGATAAGCGTTCAGGCTAACAGACCCCCACCCATACCTACTTTTGGGTAGTCACATCTCCCCAGGGGGAAGCTGGCACCACTTTTACCTGTCAATCAAAATGTAACTCCTTCACCCCCATCCCACCAACTATATAAGTCCTCAGAACAAAGGATTCACCCTCTTGACTCTTGGTCCTCTTGGATCTTCCACCACACAAGGGGCCCTGGGTAGCCGGCCTTTGGCCAGAGGCCCTCCGGCCACTAGAACCATGGCCACCCCTTTTTGGCCACCCAGTCTCTTGCCACCTGGCCTCTGGTCACCAGGTGCTGGCCACCCCACTTTTGCCACCCTGCTTTTGCCACCCTTGCCCTAGTCACCCTTGCTTTTGCTCTCCCATTAGAACTTAGCACTGATAAACTTTGCTTGCATGCTAGTAGGCTTGCCGATCTGTAATTCTTTACTGCTTTGGCAAGAAGAACAAGGGTTTCTCCAGTTAACAGGAGGAGTAAAGACACTATTTCAGGCATAGCAAGAAATGAATCAGAAGTGAGCAAGAGCATGGCATGTCTGAGACAGTAAATGGCATTTAGTATTGCTGGGTCATAGAATTTGAGCTGGGAAGTGATAAGCTATAAACTAGAGGAGTCAAGTACTACAGGAGAACTCTACCAGAGTTTCCTACACTACAGAATATATTTTCCAGAAATTAAATAGATTATGCAAAAGTGCTCAATAGGTATGAGTGATAAATTAATGTTGCATTTGAATGCATTAAAGCTCTCAGCATAATTTTCCCCAAATATTCCTCTACGATGCCAAAAGCACACCATATTCTTCATTTATATTGTTCATCATTTATCCAGTAATGGAGCAAAATTATTAAACCAAAGAATAAATTGAGTGCATTACATTACATCTGCTAATGACTCATGCAAGCTGGCACTCTCACATCTTGTTTTATTGTGACAGGAGAATGCGTGTGTCCTCCACTGTGACACTTAAATGCACCATGGGGAAGCCATACTGTGAGATGAGGTTGCATCTAAACAGGGCATTAGCTCAGATTGGCTTGAATGGCAATTTTTTTTCCCCTGGGGCCCATTAAGTGTTCGGAATCTTTTACTTGGAATGCAGCCCCCACAGGATGCCTGGAGAAGGGGTGCAGGGAGCTGGAAAGAAGCGAGCGGAGACACTGGGAGGAGGTCAGAGTAGGCAACCTTCCTGGGATCGATGCTCAAAGGCCAAATATGGGCTAAGAGATTCAGTCCAGTTTTAGACATGCCAAGTCAAGGTCTGAAGAGAACCTGGACCCCCAAGCACAGGACATTTGGACTAGCAGCAGGTAGCTAGACACCTACTGAAAAATCACGATGGGGATGAGCCAGATATTTCAACTATCCAGATATGAAGTGAAGGAAAAAATAACTGGAAATATCCTTCAGAGAGAAACAGTCTCTGGCAGTCCCTAAGGGTAGTTGGGGGGTGGAAGATGATACAGAGGAACCACATGGATTATTCAAGAGACTTGGGAAGAAAGGGGCTGGGCTTTGTACAGCCCCCAGTAGCATCCCAAAAGCGTCGCACAGTGCTGACCTGGGCCCAATCCTGGACCCTTGTGACAGCAGGAAGCCACCTGGTCTGTACACAGAAGAGATAGTAAATTGTCCCCCAAGCACTTGGAAATAAATTTCCCCCCAAGATATACACACACTACATTAACTACTCAAAGATACACTATCAGCTCAAAGAGACAAAATGGCTCTAAGGTCAACAGGGCGACCTGAGTGAGGGCATTAACAGATCCAAACACACGTGAGCACAATGCAGAAAGGAGAGGCAGTCCTTGACTTTCCTGTGTATGCCACACAAGCACTTCAGTATATTCCAAAGACACCCAAACCACCATTTCATATACTGAACATGTCCTTTCCTTTCCTTTCCTTTCCTTTCCTTTCCTTTCCTTTCCTTTCCTTTCCTTTCCTTTCCTTTCCTTTCCTTCCCTTCCCTTTCCTTTCCTTTCCTTTCCTTTCCTTTCCTTTCCCTTCCTTGCCTAGCCTTGCCTTTTCTTTTCTTTTTCCTTTCTTTCCCCTTTCCTTCCTTCCTTCCTTCCTTTCTTCTTCTCACCTGAGGATTTTTTTTTCATTGCATTTAGAGAAAGAGGAAGGGAGAGAGAGAAACATCAATACAAAAAGCATCAATTGACTTTTCCCAGACCATGGATCAAACCCGAAACCTAGGTATGTGCTGAGTGGGAATTGAACCAGCAGCCTTTTAGTTACAAAGTGATGCTCCAACCAACTGAGCCGCACCAACCAGCTCTGTGAACATGCCATTTCTTAACTCAACTAACCAGTGGACACTTGGAGCTACCACAAGATGGCACTGCCTGCCATCCAACACTTTAGTTCAACAGTGCCAACCTGGTTACCAAGGAGCATGATTAACTCAACTTACACCTGAGGCCCATGAGCAGTAAAAGGAAAATTTCTCCATCTCTAAGTAATGTGGACCCTCTTCTTTCTTCAACCAAATGGAGCACTATCTACTCAGCCCCTGGGCCTCACCCTCTCCCTGTCAGCTTCTGAATGACCACCTTCAGCAATAGGGGTTTTGTGTACATAGAAGCGGATTCTCAGTTCCTGCCCATGGTTTCTCAGAGCTCACTCTTCAACAGGATCTTCACACTATATTTCTTACTTGATATGCATTGTTTCTGTGAGTCCTCCCACAAATGACAGCTGCCGCCACCATTGTGTGAAAGGCACACCCTTCTCTTGCTTGCCTGTGAGCTCTGCCTCTTTGCTGGGTTGCAATAATGCTACTGGGTTTTACAGCCATCCTGTCCTTTGGCTAAGAAGGTAAAACTGCCAGGCGGCACACGACCTGCAAATGCTCCCATCAGCCTAGACTAATAGAGTCACTGGCACCCATTCAAAAGGTAACTAACAAGGGACACAGGAAATAGAGCACAGGGCCGTGGGCCTGGATGGCGCTGGACATGACAGGTGAGCGGTAGATCACAACTGCATGTTCTGCATCTTCCTCCAGCATAACTGTGGAACCGGAGACTAGGAGCAGGGACTGAGAAGGTATGTTAGAGCGTCACTGGGCGTGTCGAAAAGGCAGAGGACATTCAGAGTCCATGTTGCGAGAAATTCCAGACTGAAACACTGAGCATGTTATCCAGGCTGAATAAAGACACCAAGGTAGCCAGTAAAGCATCGATATCCCAAGGGCAGGACAAAGATTTGACTCTTCGGAGGTCCTAGGGAAAGGGAATAGTGCCTGAAAGATTAATTTCAATATAAAATAGTCAGAAATAGAAAGTAGTATTTTTATGTACACCTAGAATAAAAACATGGTGTTTTTCTCTACATTAAATCTCCTCTAGCTAAAAAAAAAATCCTTATGACCCCACTTTCCCTCTAGCTGATACCCCAAAAGAACACGCATCAAAATAGTTGTCTACAGGCTGTCTCCAATTTCTCGCTTGACGTTCTCTCGCATCCACTCCAGTCAGGCTTCGCCCTCATAACTGATGAGTCAGGGGCACCAGTGACTTTCATGTGCTGAGATCAAAGGCAATTACCCTGTCAGCAGCCTTCAGGACCTTGAATCATCCCGCTTTCTGGAAATGCTTTCCTCGTTTGGTTTCTAGGACCCCACACTCTCTCGGTTTTGCATTTATCTCTCTGGCTTCTCCTTAGTCTTTTGCTGGTTTCATCCTTTCTTCTCAACTTCCTATGGCTCCAGCGCCCTAGGGCTCAGTCTGCTCTCACTTCTGTCCCAAGGCTGAATCACCTAGTCCTGTGTCTTTTCTTCGCCCTGAGACTCCCAACTTTATAGCTCTACTCCAGGCCTCTCCCCTAAACTCTGGGTTTGTATACCCAACTGTCTTCATTTTCTCTACTTATATGCCTAATAAATATCTCAAGCTTTATTCTGCTCTCCCTCTCCATCCCACCTCCACCACCAAACCCACTTCAACTACTGCTTTCCCTTCTCAGGTGATGGAAATTCCATTGTTCCAGTTGCTTAGGCCCAAAACCTTGTTGTCATCTTTGACTCTCCATTTTCTTTCATATCCCATGTCAAATCCACTAGGAAATTCTACTGTATCTCCTTTCAAAGTATATACAGAATCTGACCACTTTTCCTCACTTTTATTTTCACCCCCTGGTCTCTGTAATTTACCCCCTTAGTCATCGCTGTTGCCTTCTATCTGGTCATTTCATTCCTCTGCTTAAAATCTTTTAGTGGCTGCCTATTTCTCTTTGAATAAAGACCAAAATACTGTCAGTGGCTACAAAGCCCTCTAAGATCTTGCCAAATTACTCCTTTGATCTAACCTTTTACTTCTCTCCTTCTCTTTCCACTCCAGTTTTCCCACCCATCCCTTGACATGACAAGCATCCCCTGCCTCAGTGGGACAAGCATCCCTCTGCCTGAAATGCTCTGACCCAGATGTCTGCAGAGGCCATCCATGCACCGCTCTGAGTCTGTTCCAATGCCATCTTCTCTGTGAGACCTTTTCTGATAACCCTATTTAAAATTGGCTTGCCACACCCCCACTGTCCCCAGCATTCCCAATCCCCCTGCCCGGCTTTGTTTTGTCTTCATAGCTCTTATGACATTCTAATACATTAAATACCATAAATTATTTATTAACTGTATATTTTTTGTCTCCCCTAGTATATGCCGGGTCTAGAACACACTAGGGTTTAATCAGTATTTTGAATGAATGAAGACTAGTTATAGAATTATACCTAACTATTAAATTTCAATGTAATTATTTTTACAGAGCCAATAATGCCATTACTTTTATGGCATAGTTTTAAACTGAATGCTATTTGCTACTATTAATTATTTCCATTAACTTGGTGTCACTTCACTGAAGATCATATAATCCGCTTCTACAGATTCCAAAGTACCTGTTCTTTCTAACCTTGTACAAGGGAGGCTCCCTATCTGTGTCCAGAAACTGCCTGGATTACGAATCATAATAACCAGCCTCTGTGACCCTGAAGCGATGTGGCTGCACCCAAGGCCCTGGGGTCAGGTTGCCACGGTAGCCTTCCTGCCATCTTCTCTGAGTTTACTTGTTCAGTTCTAAAATTGTCCACTCTTGAATTCAGCATGTTTCAACTCCGCCAGGCTTCAGCTGGCAAGAAATCACACGAAGATACTATTTTTCATCATGATTATTTGCTAATGGCAATTTATATTTAGAAGTATAAGAAAATATAGAAAAGGGATTTTTAGGAGAACACTTCAACCCACCTAAAGCCATTTTAAGTCGACTTAAGTGGGACTAGCTTCGTATGCTGCGGGAACACTCTGTTTACTTCCCGGGCACCCAGGATGCACTCTCGTGCCCCATGATAGCTCTATCTTTGTCATATATGTGTTCCAATCTAAGCAGCTGAACTTGCTTTCTGGGTCTCAAGTCCTCTAGAAGACTCAACTAAAGAAAAAACTTGTTGGAAACAAAATAACTGACATAGTTCAAATTGTGAGAAATGAAAACCTCATTATTGAAAGAAAAATGAGCCAACGAAGAATTTTCCACTTTCTTGATTATTTGGGAAAATCAGAATAATCATCATTTAAAAATAAATCTATAGTAGTTCAGGTGGTAAAAAGAAAGGGTAACTTTTAATATATAACCTTTTCCAATCTTCTAAGTATTGTATAATCTTTATTTTCTTTTACTTTTTATTGATTTTTTAGAGAGAGAGAGAGAGAGAAACATCAGTTTGTTGTTCCACTTATTTAGGCATTCACTGGTTGGTTCTGTATGGGCCTGGACCAGGGATCAAACCCACAACCTTGGTGTATGGAGATAATGCTCTAAACAGCTGAGCTACCTGACCAGGGCCAAGTAGAACCTTTATAAGTAGATAATCTTTTTAATAATGGAATTAATTTATCTTATTTTTTAGCTTATCTATATTTTTCAAATCAGAGATGGCTACCCACTACACTTAAGCCTTAATCCTAAACCTTAACAGATCCTGGAAGCCCGGATCAAGCC
>PVJD01006837.1:0-92469 GCA_004026545.1 Mormoops blainvillei
GGAAAATGGGGGAAAAGGTACAGGGAATAAGAAGCATAAATGGTAGGTACAAAATAGACAGGAGGAGGTTAAGAATAGTATAGGAAATGGAGAATCTAAAGAACTTAAATGTATGACCCATGGACATGAACTAAGGGGGGGGGAATGGAGAGATGGGGGGTACAGGGTGGAGGGGGATAAAGGGGAGAAAAAAATGGGACAACTGTAATAGCATAATCAATAAAATCTACTTTTAAAAAAGTCATCATCTCTCATAATAGAGTACAGGATTTCTATTCTATTTACATGCTTTTTACTGAGAGATCACCACTATAAAACTACATATAATGGGCATGAATTTTATTTCACAATGCCATTATACAGTAACTGTTACATTCCCTTATTTTCTAGATCAGATGTAATCTGTTCTGAGGTTGGAGGAAAAATTCAACCAATCATTTTGGTGACTGCTTTCTCTTCCTCTGTGGGGTCCTGAAACAATCTGGGCTTCAGTAATGTTAAAACCAGGAGGTTGGGCTCTCCTTTGTTCTCTATGGTCACCAGTTTGCCACTGCTCTGTTGACTGCAGGATGCTGCCCTAGAGCCCCGCAGCCAGCCTCTCAGCCACTGAACAGCAGGCAGGCTCAGAGAGAGATATATAGAGACAGAGATATATCTCACGGGGGATCTTCCCAAAGACTTCAGATTGTGCCTCTCATTGCCAAGTTCCAGAGAGTTACTGCAGGGCTTGGTTTCTGCCACCCAGTGGTGGATTCCATGTTGTCTTTCCAGCTGAAGAAGGCTAAAACTGTTTCGTCCCATGTTTGAAAACATGATTCCTTTTCTTGAATATACGTAAGGAAAAGATGACAACCACAGTTCATTTTTTCTCCTAATTATGCACAATGTTAAACTTATGTACCTCAGAAAGGATATTAACCGTTGTTCTGAGCTTGTTCTCACAAAATATCATTATTCAAGTGACAAGCAGAATAATTAATTTCACTTCTCTGATTTGAATTTCAGTTCTCTTTTTCTGGCTTCAGTTTACATGCTAGCTGGCAGTGGAATTAGATCACTAACAGTTGGTTCTTCTCTCTATAAATTGACTGATATTGTCAATTCCATCTTAACACATTTGAGTTCTGGTGAGTCTCCTTATGCCAGAGATGGGACAATGTGACGAATAGGCAGGGAGCATGTTCAGCATGGATACACTAGATAAAGAGATGATTCATGTCCTGGGCTGGACAGAGCAGGATGGCTGAGATTTCATCATGCTACTCAGAATAACGCACAATTTAAAACCTACAAATTGTTTATTTCTGGAATTTTCCATTTACTATTTTTAGACCACAGCCGACCGTGACAAAATTTGGACAAGGGGGTCTACTGTTAACACTTACGAAGTAGCCTTGCCAAGAAACTGAACCTGTATAAAGTAAGCCTCTAAACCCAGCTAAAAGTTTACAGGAAACATGGGGGAAGAAAAACACGTTAGAAGATACCTTGGGGAGGTAGGTGCAGAAAAATCCAAATACTGAAAATTCTACAGGCCAAAAGACATGATTTTTCAAAAATTAAATTGCAAGGAATGAAAAAGAAAGAGGAGATATTACTAGGTAGCAACCAGTCTCAATATGTTGACCTTATTTGGATTCTCACAAACTATTTCAAAATTATAACATTTTTTAAACAATTGAAAAATTAAACACAGGTGCCTAAATATTTAGCATTATTGAAGAATTACTGTTAAATTTTTCAGATATCACATGGTATTGTTATATTTTTGTAAAGAGTTATTTTCTTTAGAGATATATATGTTATATATTATAATATATAGAAATATTTTTGAATGAAATGAAGCATGGAATTTGCTTCAAAATAATATGGATGGGTAAAGGTATGTAAAACAAGACTGTCCATACTGAAGCTGGGTGATGACACTGATACAAGAGAGTTCATTGCATTATTATTTTTACTTTGTAAAAGGTTTCTCTTTTAAATATACCTGTAGAAAAATTTAGAGATGAAAAGGCAAAATACATGAGATTTGCCTCAAAATTACCCAGCTATGGGCAGACAGGTAGAGTGGGTAAGTCTATAGATAAAATAAGATCTGTGACTATGAGTTGTTGATGCTGAAGTTGAGAGGTAGATACATGGTTTATTACAATATTCTCTCTACTTTTATATATGATTGACTTTTTAAAAAAAAAGATTTTATTTATTTTATTTTTCGACAGCGGGGAAGGGTGAGTGGTAAACACCAGTGTGTGGTTGCCTCTTGTGTGCCCCCTAACGGGGACCTGCCCCGCAACCCAGGTATGTGTCCTGACTGGGGAATCGAACCAGCGACCCTTTGGTCTGCAGGCCGACGCTCAATCTACTGAGCTATGCCAGCCAGGGCAACATTTTTCATAATAAAAAATTAAAATAAAAAATTCACTATCACTCTTACAACAAAATGTATTTATTTACCTGGCAAATCATAACAATTATGAGTATAGAGCAATTCACCTGTGAAGGAAAAACACATTAAGAAACAATGCTGTTGCAGATAGCCTCTTTTGAGGCACTGCTTCAGTGTGTTATATACTGCAGAATAGCCACCCACAAATCTCAGAGGCACAAAACAAAGTTTCTCTGCCATGAGAAGCTAAGTTTTGTTGCAGTAACAAGCCACCCAAAAAATCTCAGTGGCATATAACAAGGTTTGTTGTATTCCCCACCCAGTGGCCCTCCTCCCCCCAGCCACAGAAGTGCTCTGTTCATTGGTATGTTTCACTGACTAAAGCCGATGGAGCAGCCACAAAATCAAGTCTTGCCTATTGCTGTGCCAGAGGGGAAGCAGGTGCTGGAGAATATCGCATTGGTAAATAAAGGATTCAGTCTAGAAATGACATGTCACTTCTCACAATTCATGCACTTGAATCAGTCACATGACCCTGTTCAACCACAAGGGGGCCAGGAAGTGCATTGCCATCACATGCCCAGAAAAGAGAATAACTGGAAATATTTGGCAAAGAATTCTAATGACTTTATTGTTAAGGGAACCTGTGTCATGACGTTGAAGCTGTATCATACTTTTGTCCTGGGAATGATTGTACCTTGTTGACACCTCTAAGATAGCATCCAGACACAAGTGTTCATCCATCCTTTTGGTTATTTCTCTCCTTAGACTCACAGTCATGCAATATATTGTATGCAGAGACTGCAAAAATAAATGTAAGGTAATTGGTTGATTCAATTATGCACTACTTAGCAATACTTTTTAGAAGAAAGTGTTCCACTTTCCCTCTTGGATTATTAAAGCAATATTATAAAAAACTTGGAAAATATGAACAACTAAAAAGAAAGGAGGGAAATCACTCAAAATGCCATCTTCAAATATAATCCAGTTAATATTTTAGTGGATTTCTTCCAAAGTTTTCTACCATTAAAAAAAGAAACAAAACTAGCTTTCATGCTCACCAAAGCTGTAATCGTTACTTTATTAGTAACATTGCTCCAATAGCTGATTTAATTGCCCCTGGAACAACAGATAATTTTTTAAAAAGATGTTTTAGCCCCTTTTCTCATAACATGAGTGTTTAAACATGGTTATGTAGTATTTAAATACTAATAGTTAAATAACAGTTTCAGGTTACATTATATGTTTTGGAGAAATTAATCCCTAGTTCTTAAATTGCT
This sequence comes from Mormoops blainvillei, assembly GCA_004026545.1. Classification (NCBI taxonomy): domain Eukaryota; kingdom Metazoa; phylum Chordata; class Mammalia; order Chiroptera; family Mormoopidae; genus Mormoops; species Mormoops blainvillei. Next base: position 3,673 of record PVJD01006837.1, read on the forward strand.
TGTTAGAATAAGACCAGCCATGAAACAAATGAATAATTGTGATAGTTATTTTCATTTGCTTCTGGTATTTTGTCCACCCAGATTACTTATGAAAAGAGAACAGCTTTAAAAGTTCATATTACTGTGGAATTTAAGCCTCTTAAAATCATCAAGATTCTAATTATCTTTCAAAGCAAACTGCTGATGATTCGAGCACTGACTAGTTAAGTCTAAGAAATAAATTGGCCAAATATGTTACAATTGGGATGATTTCTTCAAGTCCAGAAACTATTTGGTTATAAATTGGATCTTCAGAAGTTAAAGATAATATATGGAATTTTTCAGAAATTATTACTCAGACTTTTCTGAGGACTCTTTTTGACCCTGCATTTGATGTATAGATTTCTTCTTTATTCTACTCAATAAAGGAAATCGCAAAAAACTTAATTGAGTCAGAGTCTATACAAAGTGCTCATAATCTTATTATATTACAGCAATCTCTCAACTATTTATGGTAGTAAATTAAAAGAATAACAGTGGATTGTGAACTTCAGGGCAAAAATCATGAATTATCCATCTTTATAATCCTTACAACTCCTAGTATAATGTACTGCACAGAGGAAACTCTAATCAACAAATAAATGTGATAACAAAGTATGATTGCATTTGTATATGAAAGGCATTTGGTTGGATAACTTGTTTACTTTCCTAATTGTTATTCCATATAAATCTTTGTGTTTTGGAGTATTTCCTTACAATTTCCAGAAGGAAAATTACTGAATTAGTTCATCTGAACATTTCTTAGTATAATTTGACAAATGACTTTACAAAATTGTCCTAATTTAGACCCCCAACAAGATATGAGTACTGATTTCACTCTGTCCTCACCAATGGAATTCATTCATATTTTAAACAAACTGGCTGATTATCCATGGGAAATATCTCTTTGGTCTTGGTTTTATTATTGAGCTGAACATTAGCAAAATAATGTAGTAGGCACTTAAATTTCCTGTTTTGTGAATTGACTATTCATGTATATACATTTCCCATTTGTTTATTTAAGATCTTAGTGTTTTTTATTTCTATTATTTGTTCCTCACACTGTACTATACATTTACCCCAAATATGTATGTATGAATGTGTGTGTGTGTGTGTATATATACATACACATACACACGGGGTCCAGTACAAACAACGCCCCTTTTTAATTACAAAATCATAAGCATGTAATTTTGTAACATAACAATATCACACTCAAACACACCATATTACATGTTAGGTGAAATGTTCAAATTAAAACTATAAATCATTACACCCCTATTATTATCCTACAAACCACAGTCAAGTGGGCGTTACTTCTGCCGGACCCTGTATACTATTAGACTGTGGTTCCATAAAGATAGTAACCTCATTTTATTTAGCTGTGACCAACACCTAAGACAAAGAATAGAAAATAAACACTGTACTTTCCAAAATTATTCTTACTTAGGATAAAATGAGATAATAAACTAAGCATTTAACGCAGTGCCTGTCATATATCAGATGTTCAATAAATTATTTTAAGCAACCAATAAAAGCTTCGCCGTTTAACTAAAACCACACGCTTCCATTTTAGAGTTTAGAAAAATCAAGATTAGAGAAAAAATCAACTTTGAGTAGGTAACACGCACTTAAAGTTGTAAATTGCAGATTTAGGATTTGAACACCGATTTTCAATTCTTTCACCATAATCACATCTGCTGAAGCACTCCTGAGATGCTGTGACTAGTGAAATTTTTGAAGGACTAGTTATGAAATTTAAGTTGGTAAAACCTTTTTTCAATTGAGTTCTCCGCCTTCCCGCCTCACCCTGCCTCCAGTAATGATACCTTGATCCCACATAGAGATGTCTCTTCTTTCCTCATTTAAATTTATAAGAACCTTGAGGTAAAAACAGTAAAGCTCAACAAGCACGAATCTGCATCACGTGCATGTCATTTTTTTTTCTCCATCAGATTAGTTAGCTTTTGTTGTTAGACAGGGAGGCAGCTGTCCTTGTGGCCACTGCTAGAAAAGCAGAACTAAAGCAAAGAGAGGGAACGACCAAGCCGCCGACGGAAATGGCCACTCAGCTGGAGGGCCTGAAGCTCGGGGAGGGTTAGGAGCATTTTCGTGGCGGCCGGCGGAGCGCGAGGGGCTTTGCAAAACAAATCTGAAGTAAACAGGTTTTCGAGGACAGCAGCGCTGCGACATAGCCAGGTTCGCGGTCAGGCAGGCGGGCGTGTCCGGTGCAGGCCGGATCGCTGCGCCTGCACTGAGGACGCTTGAGGCTGGGTGCGGGGGAAGCTGCTTCTAGGCCAGCGAAGGTCAAAGGAAACCGAACAGTGACACGGGTCGTCTCCAGATCTCAGTTCCAAATCATCTAGTGGGAAACTAAGTCCAGAGCTAAGACCCATCTTCCGCAACCCGCATCCCAGCTGAACCTTCTGAAGCACTTCCGGCAAGAAGCCCAGAGCCCCAGACTGAGGCGCCACATCGCAGCGCGCAGGCGCCTCCCGACTCCAGAGGCCGCGGACGCGGAGGGAGGGGGCGTGCTATCTGAAGGGAAGCCTCTGCGCTTGCGCCTGCGCAGTTTGCTCATTCCCAGGTCGGGGAAACTAACCTGGAGCCGACGGCGCACACTCCCGGGACTCCGGTCCGGGGCTGCTCTTCACTCTTCAGCGCGGTGTCGCAGCGAGTCTCCAGAGAGCTCCGCAGGCAGGGGCGTGGGGAGGAGGTAAGAGCCCCTGGTGACAGGCATTCCGGCTTCTCACTCCTGCTGCCCTCACGGAGGGGGCGGGGTGGCCGCTGGACGCTCTGCCCTAAGGGTCTTGGTCTGGCCCTCCTCGTCTTCCGGGGGCCGAGCGGGGGCACCGGACCAGCCCCTTTTCCGATACCCCTCTGCGGGCCGGTGAATCACGACCCTCAAATCTCGCGTCCCCGCTGTGAAACCTCGAAGACTGGATCAGGCCTGGAGGGCAATCTCGGCGGCTGTTGGCCGGGGCTGCCTACTCGGGTCTCTTGGAGAGCTTGGCACTGCCGAGGGAGCGCCCCCGGGGCCGCGGCGGGTGGCGGCAGGAGCGCCCCCAGGGCCGTCTGTCCCGGCAGGGGAGGGGCTGCGCCTGCTGAAGGTACTTGTTCCCGCGGAGCGGTAGCCTCTTCACTGGAAGGACTCGACCCCCGCCTGGGAATCTGTCATTTCCGCGGGTGCTCTCGTTAAGCCCATTCCCGCACCGATCCATTTTCCTCATCATTTTAGGTAGGAAGGATAGGTAGTGTTCCTTCTCCATTATCTTTACCTTGGTACCTTTGAAAAATGCTAAAAGATGACCTAACTTTTAAACTAGTAACTTGTATTATTGTCATCGCAAGTTATTGTATTCCAGATTAAGGGTGTTATTGTTAGACTTATGGAAACCAGCAGAATAGGCGATTTAACAGAATAGGCGATTTATCGGTAGAATTATGTTCCTTCATTTATTATTTTGAACTTGTCGTCTTTTGAATTGGCAGAAGTTTAATGGTTTGATCCAGTAGAAATATTATATAAATTTACACCCAATTTTTTTCTTTTATCTTCACCCCTGGATGTTAAATTGTATGCTTAATGTAAAAAAGTTCTAAGTATAATAATAAGGGAAAAATCAACTATAATTCCTTTATTTAAAGGTAATCACAGTTAATATTTTGACTTTTTATCTTAAAGCCTTTTTTCCATGGTATTAAGATGAGATTTTTATATACAGTTGGATTGGCTGCTTTTCTTGCTTGAAATTATATTTTAAGCATTTTCCCATGTGTTAAAAAAATCTATATAAACATAACGTTATTTTTTGATTACAGATGTTAGCAGAATATCTTTTGAAAGTTACATTATAAATAAAGCTAAGTTATCATCCCTAATCATAATGTTACATAGTTTGATGGTATCATAGTTTATTTGACCAAATGAGCTTAAGGATCTCTACACACTTAAAAATTATTAAAGACTAAAAGTGTTGTTTTCTAATGCAGTGCATTTACCATTTTAGAAATGAAAACTCAGAACATTAAAAATTTTTTATTTGTTCATTAAAAATAATAAACCATTATATATTAAATCGTATTGTTGAAAAATATATTTTCTTTAAAAATTTAGCGAGAAAAGTGGCATTTTTTAAATTTTTAATTTTATTTTTAGAGGAGGAGGGAGAGAGAGAGAAACATCAATGCATGGTAACCTTTCATGTGCCCCCTACTGGGGACATGGTCCACAACCCAGACATGTGCCCTGACTGGGGAATCGAACCAGCAGCCCGTTGGTTTACAGGCTGACACCCAGTCCACTGAGCTACACCAGCCAGGGCAGTGGCATTTTTTTACATTTTTTGCAAATCATTTGAATATCTGGCTTAATAGAAGATAGCTGGGTTCTCATATCTGCTGCTCCCTTCAGTCTGTGTACTATCTTATTTAGGCTGAAGCATATTAAGAAAATCCAGCCTTACACAAATGTATCTTTGGAAAAGGAAGGGCCTCACATAACCCCTTAGAAGATCTTGTGAACTCCCAGGGGTCCTCAGTCCCCAGTGACTTAATCATCCACAAGAAAGCTGATTTAATCATCCATGCATTGATGAGCTTTTAGGTTTTTTGCAATTTTACACTATTAAAAATATTGCAACAATGAAAGTTCTTTGTGATGTGTTCTGTGCACGAGTGCTAGTGTTGCTATAGTAGTGCAGTTGCTAAGTCACAGAGCAAGTATTTTTTAAAAAGTTTTGATAGACACGAATATTACTTTTGATGCCTGTATAATTTTACGCTGTGTGGCATTGTTGGCATTTAGATTGTTTCAGTTAATGATTTGGTGAAATATCTTTGCATAGTTTTAGTTGTTTTGGACTGTTTTCTTAAATTGCTAAAGAGAATGTATATCAAATGTTTGGAATCTTTTTGAAGCTACTGACACGTTGTCACATTGTCTCCCTAAAAGAGTATACCAGTTTACTTCCTATCAGTGTGTCTTAGATGCTCTTTTTATACACCCTTACCAACATTAGTAGTTTTATTATTAAAAAATTATGTTCTGATTTAGTAGGCAACAAATGGTATGTTTTAATTTGCATTATTTTGATAGTGCAAATTGTATATTGAACATTTTTTTCATAATCTTACTGGTTGTTTGTTCATGTTATTTGTCCTTTAATGGTCCAGTGTCCAAGTGTTTCTCTAACAGATTTTATTATGTTTTTATATTGTAAGGATATGTGCTACAACTTTTTTAGAAGAATACAATTATCTTTCTTTTTTCTTGTTTACAAAAATAGTACATTTTTACGTGAAATACTATAGAGACATAAAATATAGATGTAAAAGGCTTCCATAATCTCGAATAGATACCACTGTTAACAGTTTGGCACTTGCTCCTCCACAGTTTTTTCCCTGTGCCTTTGCTAGTACTATTTTTCTTTTACATTTGTGAAAATGGGTTTGTACTAAGCATGTAGTTTTGCAATTTGTTTTTTTGTCAGTTAACATTATATGTTGAATTTTTTTTTATAGAAATAAATATAATTCTGGGCAAAGTTTTATCCAGCGTGGCTTTAGGAACACTAACTATGATATTTAGTTATCTGATGTCAGGCTCCTGTCCTCTTTTATATTCTCTTCCTAGGTGATCTCTTGCTGCCAGTTCCCAATTCTTTATCTCAGACTTCTCTCCTGTGAAGTCCAGATCCTTATACCCAACTGCCTATTGGACATCTCCCCCAGGATGTTCTCAAGGTACATCAAACAACAGTCCAAAAGTGAACTCATGGTTTCCCTCAGTTCTGCTCCTCTTTATTGCCTGCCATGGTCAGTGGTACCGTCTGCATAGTCTTCCACAGTGGAAACCTGGCAGTAATCCTAGCATTCTGCGTTGTTTTTGCTCCCCAATGGTTCCTACTCTTTAGCCACTTTTATATCTAACTCCTTTCCATCTGCAGTGCACTGTCTCCGTTCAGGCCCTCATCAGCAGTCACCTTAACCATTTAAGGTGTCTCCTTACTACTGTTTGATTTTCTGATTAATCTTCCATGTTGCTGCCAGTTTTTTAAATCATAAAGAGATTTTTAAAAACCATTTTTGTAAATATTATAAGCATTTATTTATAAATCTGAGAGTATATAAATGGCCAAGTGAATAAACATATTACCTAAAACAGGCTACCATATGTAAGTATAATAAACTTGTTTAGAACAGGGAGTATAGTATATTTTATATTTCTTTTTTAAAAAAAATCTTAAAAGATTTTTTTTTTTATTTTCAGAGAGGGAAAGGGAGGGAGAAAGAGAGGGAGAGAAACATAGATATGCAAGAGAAACATCAGTTGGTTGCCTCTGAACCGCAACCCAGACACGTCCCTCAACCCTGATAGAACCTGTGACTTTTAGCCTTGAGGGATGATGCCCAGCTGGTCAGGACTTTCTCTTCCTCCCACCCTCCCTCTCTTTCTTTCTTGTTTAAAGATTTTATTTATTTTTAGACAGAGGGGAAGAGAGGGAGAAAGAGATGGAGGTAAACATCAGTGTGCAAGAGATGTTTCGATTGGTTACCTCTTGCATGTCCCCAGCTGGGAGCCTGGCGCACAAGCCAGGCTTGTCTTGACTGGGAATCTCTAACTGGAGACCTTTTGGTTCCCTGGACGGCGTCCAGCCCACTGAACTGCACCAGGACTTATATTTCTTTTGTATCTTCTATCCATGGTAGATCACTGGCACAGTATGTATTAATACATTTTGGTGGACTCAAGTGGGACGTATGTGCAGCTTAATAAGATTGCATGTTTAGGTTTCAGAGTACAGTGTTTGCATTATCAAACCTATAAATTGTTGGAATATGTTATTATTTTGTGATTATTTTACCTTTTTAATTCTTTTAAAACATCAAATAACAATGAGTAGTACATTGCTTTATAGATAGAGGTACTTTGTGAATAGTATTTATTGAACTCCATAATTTTTTAGAAAAATTGTTTGACTTTTTCTAATGAGAAACTATTTCTAGACCTTTCAGTTCCTGTGCTTAATTTTTTTTATACATTCTATATTCAGAGTTCCTTTACTAGTTTTTACTATTAGATTTATTTTTAATGTAATGTTTATGTTTATCAAAGGGATACCTGTACATAATCTAAAGAGTTAAGTAATACTACAAGACTTAATGAAAAATAGTAGCTTTCTGCTCTAGTCCTTTTTTCCCCTGCACCCTATTCTCCAGAAGTACCTTTCTCAATCAGTGTTCCTCATCAGAATCACAAAATACAGAAAATGATTTGAGTAACTATTTTCTCAATTCCCCCAAGGATGGTATAAAACTAATAATACTTTAGATTCATTGAAGATAACTTAATTTATTACATAAAGTGGATGCCTTAGGGCAGTAAGGCTTAATTCTTTCACAGGATCCTTATTGAGAAAAGATGCCTCTGAAGTCGATAACTATTCAGCTGTTTTTTTACCTCTAATTTTTTATGTTTGTAGTGTTTAGTCTTTCTGTCCAGGAGCATGTTATTCTTCTGCATTTACATAAATCTTCTCTTTCCCAGTAAAGCTTTGTAACTTTCTTCAGCCAGTTTATTATTTGTTTCTGGATATTTTGTATATTATGTTGTCATTTTAAATGGTCTTGTTTTCCTGCTATATTTTCTAACTAGTTTTATCAGTGTACATATGAGGGAGCTATTTAGCCTGTTAAATTACTATATATCCAGGCACTTTACTAAACTTTCTCATTAGTTCTTTTTTTCTCTTTTTATATTTTGATCTATTTTATTGATTATGCTATTACAATTGTCCCATTTTTTTCTCCCCTTTATCTCCTCCACCTTGCACCCCATGCCATCATCCCCTCACCTTAGTTCATGTCTATGGGTCATATATATCAGTTATTTGGCTTCTCAGTTTCCTATATTATTCTTAGCCTCCCCCTGTCCATTTTGTTTTGTTTTGTATTTTGTCAACATTTTCCCGCCATCACTTTCCCCAGCCCCACCCTCTAACCTTCCCCCATTTGGCTTTGTCAATGGGTCCTTTTTGAATGGTCCCAAGACCCTTTCACTTCTTTCCCCTGTTATCCCTCTCCCGCCTCACCTCTGGTGACTGTCAGTTTGTTCTTTATTTCAATGTTGCTTGCTTGTTTGTTTTGTTGATTAGGTTCCACTGATAGGTGAGATCGTATGGTATCTGTCTTTCACCCCCTGGCTTCTTTCACTTAGCATAATGCTCTCCTGTTCCATCCATGCTGTTGCGAAGGGTAGTAGCTCTTTCTTTCTTTCTGCTGCGTAGTATTCCATTGTGCAAATGTGTCACAGGTTTTTGATCCACCCATTTACTGATGGGCACTTAGGTTGTTGCTTCCAGCACTTGGCTATTGCAAATTGTGCTGCTGTGAACATTGGGGTGCACAGGTTCTTTTGAATTGGTGTTTCAGGGTTCTTAGGGTATAATCCCAGCAGTGGAATTGCCAGGTCAAAAGGCAGTTCCATTTTTAGTTTTCTGAGGAAATTCTATGCTGTTTTCCACAGTAGCCAAACTAGTCCGCAATCCCACCAACGCTGTACTAGGGTTCCCTTTTCTCCACAACCTCGCCAGCACTTGTTGTTTGTTGATTTGTTTATGATGGTCATTCTGACCAGTGTGAAATGTATCTCATTGAGGGTTTTTTTGGTTTTTATTTAAAGATTTTATTTATTTTTAGACAGTGGGGAAAGGAGGGAGAAACAGAGGGAGAGAAACATCAATGTGTGGTTGCCTCTCACAGACACCCCCATTGGGAACCTGGCCCGCAACCCAGGTACGTGCCCTGACTGGGAATTGAACAGGTGGCCCTTTGGCTCGTAGGCCGGCACTCAATCCACTGAGCCACACCAGCCAGGGCTCACTGAGGTTTTAATTTCCATATCTCTGATGGCTAGTGATGAGCATCCTCTCATATGTCTCTGGGCCCTCTGTATGTCCTCGTTGAAGAAATGTCTGTTCAGGTCCTTTTTTTAATCTCATCCTGGAGTGGAATTGTGTGAGTTCTTTATATATTTTAGAGATCAAACCCTTGTCCAAGCTATCATTGGCAAATATATTTTCCCATACAGTTGGTTCCCTTTTCATTTTGGTGATGTTTTCTTTAGCCGTGCAGAAGTTTTTTGCACTGCTATATGGGAAAAGTGGAACATAACTTACCACTCAGGTGTGTGCTGTACACAGTGACTTTCTAAAGAGTACAGTAAACTCCATGAAAAATAACTTCACAGTAGTGAAACCTGACAAACACTACCTCAAGCCTGCGGTCAAGGTAAAGTTCAGTGGTGGTAAATCACGTTGAATAGTATGTACCCTGGAAATGATGTGATACGAACGGCACTTTATCTCTGTTGTCTTCCTCCCGAAACATATTACCACAATCTAATCATGAGAAAAACATCAGACAAATCTCAACTGACATTCTACAAAGTGACTGCCTAGTAATCCTCAAAACTGTCAAGAGGATCAAAAACAAATTGTGTCTGAGAAACTGTCACAACCATGAGGAGCTAAAGAAACAAGAATAGTCAGTGTAATGTGGCATCCTAGGACAGAAAAAGCTTATTAGGAACTAAGGAAATGTGAATAATGTACAGACTTTAGATAATTATACTGTATAACAGTAGTTCATTAATCATGACAAATGTACTATATTAATGTAAGATATAATAATAAGAGAAACTGGTTATGGGGTATATGGGAACTCTGTACTATTTGTGCAGTAATCTTGTAAATCTGAAACTATTCTAAATTTAAAAATTATTTTAAAAAATGAAATCAAGCCATTGGGAAATATAGTTGAGAAAACAATCTAGGAAATGAAATGAAAGGGATGGAGAACATGAGAAAAGATTATAAGTTAGAGAATCAACCTAATAAGGTCTAATATTCAAATTACAAGTCGTCCAGAAAGAAAGCGGAGGGGGAAGAAAGAGTTTTATAAAATATCCCAGAACTGAAGGGTATGATTCCTAGGTAGAAAGGGCCCATTTGAGGCCAGACACAATGAGTGAAAATCTCTTACCAAGCCACATCATTATGAAATTTCAGAATACCTAAGTGGTTTAAGGCAAGTCACACCATTTCACACCACAATCTGCATCCCCCACCTTTCCTTTCCCCAACACTACTGGCCACCCCATCCCACCCTGCTCTCTTTTATCTCTTTTCTAAAGCACTTACTAACTTTACAGCCTTCTAACATTTTGTATAGTGGGTTTATTACATTTGTTGTTTACCTTCTGGAACAACTCCCTCTGCAAATTTAAGCTCCAGGAAAGGTATGGATCTTGTATTTTTGTTCACCCACACATTCAAAGTATCTTGACCAGTGCCTGCCACATAAAAATGCTTAATGTTTAGTGAATAAATATAAAAACTTCCAGAGAGAAATAACAATCCACATACAAAGGACTGGCTATCATTTTGAAAGTAGACTTATTGATAGCAACTCCAGGAGCCAGAAAACAGTGGAACCATGCCTCCAAAATTCTAAAAGTAAATAATTTACAACCTAAAATTCTAGACTCAGTTGAACTCTCAATCAGGTGTGAGGATAGAATAAATAAACACTTGTAGATATGTGAGAACCTCCCCCAAATCTGCCTCCCATTACGTCTTTCTCAGGAAGCTACTAGAAGATATACTCTACCAACATGAGGGAGATACCAAGAAAGCGAAAGACCTAAAATCCTGGAAACAGGGTACCCAATACAAGGAAAGACAAATGGAATTCACAGAAGATCACAAAAGAACACTCTGGGAAGAAAGCTGTGCTACTGGCCTAGAGAGCAGCCCATCAAGACTGACACATGATGATAGACAATTACAGGAAAAATGTTGCAAAAAACAAACAAATAAATTATCTGATGAGTTCGAATCTACAAAAAGGAGACTTACCTATCTTGCCTGAATGGTTAATACATTAAATAAAAGATATAAAGGGTACATTAAAAAGATATAAAACACATTATGAGGTACATGAGAAGACAGATATATACAAGAGCTAACAATTATTAACTCTAGGAAAAAATCATATAAGAAAAGAAATATCATCACAATATACTACCAGGCTCAGTTGTACACAATATTTACATAATTAAATGATGTCAACATTAAATGATGATTTCAATAAAAATTAACATAAATTTGTGAATATAAAGAAGAGAGTAGGAGCAGTGCAATGCAGTTTAAAGGTGGAGGTTGATGTAACAAACCTAGACTCCCATTTTCTATACTAGGAAATTTGTAAATAATATCTAAAACTGTGGTAGGATGGGGGTAGGAGGGGAGATAGCTGTATAAGTAAGCATGTTAGTTTTTAAAAATCAGAATGACCATCATAAACAAATCAACAAACAACAAGTGCTGGCGAGGTTGTGGAGAAAAGGGAACCCTAGTACAGCGTTGGTGGGATTGTGGACTGGTTTGGCCACTGTGGAAAACAGCATAGAATTTCCTCAGAAAACTAAAAATGGAACTGCCTTTTGACCTGGCAATTCCACTGCTGGGATTATACCCTAAGAATCCTGAAACACCAATTCGAAAGAACCTGTGCACCCCAATGTTCACAGCAGCACAATTTGCAATAGCCAAGTGTTGGAAGCAACAACCTAAGTGCCCATCAGTAAATGAGTGGATCAAAAACCTGTGACACATTTGCACAATGGAATACTACGCAGCAGAAAGAAAGAAAGAGCTACTACCCTTCGCAACAGCATGGATGGAACAGGAGAGCATTATGCTAAGTGAAAGAAGCCAGGGGGTGAAAGACAGATACCATATGATCTCACCTATCAGTGGAACCTAATCAACAAAACAAACAAGCAAGCAAAATATAACCAGAGACATGGAAATAAAGAACAAACTGGCAGTCACCAGAGGGGGAACGGATAACAGGGCAAAGAAGGGGAAGGGTTGTCAAGGAACGGGTGTAAAGGACCCATGGACAAAGCCAAAGTGGGGTAGTATTGAGGGTGGGAGGTGGGAGTGGGGAGGGGTAGGGGAATGTGATGGTGGGAAAATGGAGACAACTGTACTTGAACAATTTAAAAAAAGATCTGTGTCTTTCTGTGGCTTTGATAGCTCATTTATTTATATCACTGAATAATATTCCATTTCATGGTCGTACCACAGTTTATGTATTTACTCCCTTACCGAAGGACATCTTGGAAGCCACCAAATTTTTGCAGTTATGAATAGAGCTGCTGTAGACTTCAAGTTCTTGTGTCAACATAAATCTTTAAGTCAATTGGGTAAATACTTAGTAGTATGATTGCTGGATCATATAGTAAGACTTTGTTTAGTTTTGTAAGAGACTACCAAATTGTCTTCCAAAGTGGCTGTACCATTTTGCCTTTCCATCAGCAATAAATGAAGAGTTCCTGCTGTTCAGCATCCTTGCAGCATTTGGTATTGTCAGATTTTTGGATTTTAGCTATTGTAATAGCTGTGAAACGGTATTATTGTTTTAGTCTGCAGTTCCCTAAAGACAAATGATGTTGAGCTTTTTTTTCCATGTGTTTATTTGTCATCTATATATCTTCTTTGGGGAGGTGTTTGTTTAGAACTTTTACTCATTTCTTAATTAGATCGTTTATTTTCTAATTTAAATTTTAAGAGCTCTTTGTAGATTTGAGATACAAGTTCTTCATCAGATACACGTTTTGCAAGTATTATCGTACTTTTCTGTGTGTAACGCACACCCACATTTTTGGCCTAAACGTTCAGGAAAAAAGTCTTTCGTTTTAATTTTTTAATTCAATTATTTATTTATTCATATTTAAATACCTGCTTTTTGTATTATAAAGGAATTTTAGCACTTATTTTTGAACATATTCTGGTACAAGAAATTTTATGTAATAAATAATTATAAAACACAAGAAGAGATACAAGGTATTTCAGGTACTACCAATATATAATACGCATTCTTATTTTTCCCTCAAAAATTTGGTCAAAAAGTGCACATTATATATGGCAAAATACAGTATCTCCCAGACTGTAGCTTGTCTTCTCATTCTCTTAAATAGTGTCTTTTTCAGAGCAGATGAAATAAAATTTTAATTTTAATAATATAATTTACCAATATTTTTCTTTCATGGCTCATGGCATCAGTGTTGTGTTTAAAAACTCATCACCAAACCCAAAGTTATGTAGATTTTTCTCTTATGTTTTCTTCAAGAAGTTTTATAATACTACATTTACATTTAGGCCTATTATCTGTTTTAAATACATTTTTATGTAAAGTATAAAGTTTTTATATAGGTTTATATTTTTTCATAGAGATGTCCAGTTTTCGCAGCACCATTTGTTGAAAGACTGTACTTTCTTCTTTGAAATGCCTTTGCTCCTTTGTCAAAGATACATCGACTGTACTTGTTTGGATTGGTTTCTGGGCTCTATATTGTGTTCCATTGATGTATATATAGCCAGGTCTTAAGTCTTAAAATCACACAGTGTGAGTCCTTCAACTTTATTCTTCTTTTTAAGTATTGTGTTGGCTATTCAAGGTCTTTTGCCATTCCATATATACTCTAGAATCAGTTTCTTGAGTCCTACAAAATTGCAGGAATTTTGATTGATACTTCATTGAATCTGGAGATTAAATTGGGAAGAACTGACATCTTAATATTGAGTCTTCCTATCCCTGAACATGAAATATATCACATTTATTTAGATCTCCTTTGATTTTTTTCATCACCATTTTGTGGTTTTCCACATATTGGTCCTGTATATGTTATGTTAGGTTTATACCTAAGTATTTCATTTTTTGAGGTACTATTATAAATGGTATTTTTTTAAATTCCAAATTCCAGTTATTCCTTGATCATGTAAAGGAATGCATTTGGCTTTTGTATATTAACCATGTATCCTGCATCCTTGCTATACTTACTTTTCCATTTTTGGGGGTCAACTTTTGGGGATATTCTACATTGAAAATCATTGCAAATAGAGAAGAGTTTTCCTTCCCAAAAGTGTACCTTTTATTTCCTTTTGTCTTATTGCACTAGCAAGGTTTTTAGTACTATGTTGTATAGGAGTGGTGAGAGAAGACATCCTTCTTTCATCCCAGTCTTTGAGGGGAAGGGATATAGTTTCTTATCATAAGTATAATGTTAGGTGTAGGTATTATGTAGGTATTCATCATCAAATTGAAGAAGTTCTGCCTCTATTCATAGTTTGCTGAGTTTTTATCATGAGTAGGTATACTGTTTGATCAGATTTTTTTTGCATCAATTAATAAAATTATGTGATAATTCTTTAGTCTTTTGGTATGGATTACATTGATTAATTTTCCAATGTTGAGCCAACTTTGCATACCTGCATCAATCCCACCTTGCCTTTGTATAGAATTCTTTTATACATTGTTGGATTCAATTTGCTGATATTTCATTGAGTAGTTTTTAGGTCCCTGTTCATGAGCAGTATTGGTCTATAGTTTTCCTTATTTGTACTGTCTTTATCTGGTTTCAGTATTAGGGTAATACTGGTCTTACGGAATGAGTTAGGAAGTGTTTCCTACTTCTATTTTCTGGAAGAGATTGTAGAGAATTGGTATCATTTCTTCCTCAAATGTTTGATAGAATTTACCAGTCAAGCCATCTGAACCTGGTGATTTATTTTGTGGAAGGTATTAATTGTTGGTTCAATTTTTGTTAATAGATATAAGGCTGTTCAGGTTATCTGTTTCTCCTTTTGTGAATTTTGGTAGTTTGTGTCAAGAAGTTGGTCCATTTCATCTAAATTTTCAAGTTTGTAGGCAGAGTTTGTAATATTCCTTACTTTTCCTTTAAGTGTGGCATCAGTAGCTATGACCCCTCTTTCATTTCTGATTAGCCTAGTTTATCGATTTTATTGATTTTTTCAAAGAAAGAGTTTTTGGTTTCAATGATTTTTCTGTATTTTCCTGTTTTTAATTTCATTGATTTCTGCTCTAATCTTTATTATCTTTTACTTGCTTTGGGCTTAAATTGCTCTTTTTTCCTAGTTTCTCAAGGTGGATGCTTAGATTATTGCTTTTTAGACCTTACTTTTTTTTTAGTATGTGCTCTTAATGCTATAACTGTCTCTGTAAGCACTTCTTTCACTGCATCCTAAAACCTCACATTTCTGCTATCAATTTTCATGACTTTTTTTCTCCTTCTGTTCCTTATTTGTGGCTTCTGCTTAGTGTTTCATAATTGTATTACTTTTTTTCTGAGAATATTAATTACTAATTTCTTTGACATTTTCTTGTGCTCCCTGCATTGTCTCTCCTTTCTGGTCCCTTTTTGTTTGTTTTGGTATCATTGTGTTTTGTGCACTCTTGTATATGTATGGTATAACCACAACTTAAAAATGAAAATAAAAGAAGTACTATGCTTTATTGAATTAAAATGACATATCATTGTTACTGAAAACTGTTCTGAAGTTTATCTGTTGCCAGCATAATTACAGTTACTTTGAAGGTGACCTTTTCTCTCTGGCTGCTGTATCTTTGGAGTTCAAAAGTTTCACTATACCATGTCTTAATTGTGGATTTCTCTGTATTTATTTTGCTTGGTATAATGAGATGTCTGTATCTGTTAAGTTGTGTTTTCCATCAATTCTGGAAAAATTCCTAGCATTATGTTTTCAAAATATACTTGATCCATGCACTTTCTTCTTTTTATGGGACTCTATTCTCATTCTGTCATCCATGTCTTTTTACCTCTTTTTCATATTTTCCTCTTCCTCATCTCTCTGAGTTGCATTATTAGTAATTTCTTTAGATCTTTTAATACATTTAGTTCTCTCTTAAGCTCTGTCTAATGTTTTAAACCATCTTTAAAGTATCCTTTATTTTTTCTAGACCTCAAGTGTCCTTAGTTCATGGCAACTATCATAAGAGCTCCTTGTAAAGCCCTCTTATTTGTTGCCTGTTTTTCTTTCTTATTGAATTTATTGGGGTGATATTGGTTAATAAAATTATATAGCTTTCAAGTGTATGATTCTATAATACATCATCAGTACATTGTATTGTATGTTCACCACCCCAAGTCAGGTTTTTTTCCATGTTTGTTGTATTTATTTATTTATTTATTTTTAGAGGGGAAGGGAGGGAGAAAGAGAGGGAGAGAAACCTCAATGTGTGGTTGCCTCTAACACGCCCTCTACCAGGGACCTGGCCTACAACCCAGGCACGTGCCCTGACTGGGAATCGAACCAGAGACCCCTTGCTTTGCAGGCCAGCACTCAGTCCACTGGGCCACACCAGCTAGGGCTATATTTGTTGTCTTTTATCCCTTATTTTGTACTCTGTTCCTCACTCTAGGCAGCCATTCAAGTGTACTTAATAATGTATATTTTTTGTTTGGATGTATTATTGCAAAATTCGTATTGTTTTATAAAACCAACAGTTTGTAACAGATTGGAAATTTAAAAAAAAAAAGGTCTTTTACTATAGACAGTTTGAGAAACACTGCTATAGAGTATTCCACCTTCTGGATTTAGCTGATTGCTTTCTTTTATGTCATTTAACTTGTCCCTCTGTGCTTGAATTTCCAGTAAACATGCATTTAGTTCTAAAAGCTTGATTAGATTCAGGTTCAATTTTCTTTTTTTTTAAGCAGGAATACTTTTTACACGATGCTTTATCTTCCATATGAGGCATGTGTTTGGTTTGTCCATGTTTATTGATGGTGAAATTGATCACTGGATTCAGATGTGTTGAACTGATCCACCATTACATATACCCTCCAACCTTTCATCTAAATTTCATCCATTTATAGCCATTGTCTAGTCCATTTATTGTATTAGGGAATACAAAGAGATTTATTTTTTTAAGATTTTATTTATTTTATTTTTAGACAGAGGGGAAGGAAGGGAGAAAGAGAGGGAGAGAAACATCAATGTGTGGTTGCCTCTCGCGTGCCCCATACTGGAGACCTGGCCCACAACCCAGGATATGTGCCCTGACTGGGGAATCGAACTGGTGACCCTTTGGTTCACAGGCCTATGCTCAATCCACTGAGCTATACCAGCCAGGGCACATAGAGATGATTTTTAATAATCCTTCTATATTTATTAACTGGCATGCTGATCTAAAGAACTTTCCCTCATCAACTGTTTTGTTATTCTAAAACATACTTTGTAAAGGAAGGACAGGATCAATTCTTGACTCTCTTTTTCCCTTACTGTATCAGCTTCCCAGTAGTTAGTGCCCTGTCATCCCTCCAGTGTGCGGATTTATTTGTTTATGTTTTAGTATCATTATGATCTCGTTTTTTTATCTATTTGATTTGTTTCAGTCCTTTGCAGTCTTTATTTATTTGATGTCCCTTTGTCCCATTTAAGCCAGGGGGAGCCCTTCAACTTGTCTCCTCTGTCCTTTTGATATTATCCCATTAGTCAGTGATAAGATTCCTTCAGAGTATGTCTTGGCAGAGTTCCTGCTGCAGATCAAAGGTTCATCTACTTTATTTGTAAAACTAACTTTTAGTTTTCTATATCTCGCTCTGTATGCATGTTTTCTGTTTCTTTAATTTCTGCTCTTATAAGTTTTCAGTCTTCTTTTCTATAATAGTATAAGCATCTAAGGACCTAGGCATCTGTCCACTTTTGCTGAGTCTCACAAGTTTTTATATGCAGTATTTTTATCTAGATGGAGTATATTTATATTATTTGATATATGGTACTTATAACTATTTTTAGCTTTCAATTAAGAATTTTTCTTTGATCCCTGAGTTATTTATGTGTTTTAAAATTTATAATAGTTTAAGTTTGCATATTATGTTGTTAGAGTTGGTTTTCATGTCATTTTTTGTATATATAGAGGCAAATTCCCCAACTGAATTATAGGTGCCTCAAAGCAGTACTCATAAATTTTGTCTATATCCTGGCTATGTTTCTTGGCATACAGTAGATGACATAATACTTATATGTTAGAGAATTTCATGAACTATCATACTTTTTATTTTCCAGGTATACAAGAATTAAATTCTGAATAAGTCTACAAGTAGGATGGACAGTTATTTTAAAGCAGCAGTCAATGACTTGGACAAACTTCTTGACGATTTTGAGCAGAATCCAGGTTTGTTGGTTTTTCTTTTCTGTCACTAATGAAATTTATCAATGTCTTTAATTCAGTTTTCTCAGATATAGAGTATTCTTAGCAACATTTGGTTTCAATTTTGGTCACATGGTTATCTTCTGAAAAAGATTCAGTTATTTCATTCTAATATATTCATTTATTCTTACATTGAGTAGACCCAATAGCCAGAAATAAAAGATAACTAGAAGTTTCTCTCCAGACACAAATATAGCTAAAAGAAACACCTTTGAAACTGACATATGAACAGATAAAAGTAACTCGATAGCTTTGCATAATTGGTATTTCATTACTATGAGAGATGGTATTTTTCTTATCTTTGAATGAAGACTAGGAAACTGGAGGGTTGGAACAAAGAAGTTAGACTATATTTCACTATTCCATAGTTTGATTTTTATAGGTTATTTTGAGTGAATTTGTATCACTTTATAATATCTACAGCCAAAAGTAAAACCCCCAAGTACTTAAAATCCAAATAAAAATAATTGTGGAGGTTTTGCCATTTAGCAAGAGAGTAATCTATTTCTAAAAAACGTTTAATTAGTTTGGAAGTCTTAGAAAACATAACATCTTTGTAATAATTTTGATTTGGTTCTCCTAAATAACATTGTATCTTTATTTTAATTAGATGAACAAGATTATCTCCAAGATGCACAAAATGCGTATGATTCTAACCACTGTTCAGTTTCTTCAGAGTTGGCTTCCTCACTGTTAATTTCACCATTACCAAAGGATCAACAATGCATAAATTGTTGTTCTTCATCAGAAACATGCTGTGAAACAAATCAGATTTCACTGAATGAAAAAACACCTGAGGGACTAGCTTCCATACAAAATGAAAAAAATGTAACTGGACTTGATCTTCTTTCTTCTGTGGATGGTGGCACTTCAGGTGAAATCCGGCCTTTATATATGGGACGATGTAGTAAACCTGTCTGTGATCTGATAAGCGACATGGGTAACTTAGTTCATGTAACTAATAATGAAGAATATATTAAAAAATCATTGCCAGACGATTTTAAGTCTAGTGCTGATTCTTTGACTGGATTGGATTTATCTTCAGTGTCAGAAACTCTTTGCGTTTCATCAACAGATCATGGTAATAATGCTGTGAGAGAGGAACAAAATTATGTCAATGATGAATTACAAAATAGAGAAATCAGTGAAACTAAAGAATTGAATATAAATGTAGATATAACACTTTCAGATTCATGTAATTACAGTGGAAAAGAAAATTCAAAGGATATAAAGAACTCTAACCATTTAGAACCTGTTGTCGATTTGAACATGCCACCTGCCTTGACTCATCAAAGTTCCAAAATGTCTGATGCCAAAGACAGCCTACAACACAAGACCCAGCCATGTGAATTAGTAAAGGCTGATGGCTATGTGGGAAAAGATGAGGAACATGTGGCAGTCTTAGCTGCCACAGAATGTTTAAAAGAAGGAGTCAGCCCCAATTCTTTGCCTTGTAGTCTTCCAAAAAATGAAGGTTTATGCTTAAACGGTTCAAATTCAAGAGATGAAAATTTCAAATTACCTGACTTCTTTCAAGAAGATAGGACTGCTCTGTTTATGAAACAATCGTCAAAAGAAGACTCAAATTTAGACCTTAAAGATAATAAAGATGTAATCCAAGATTGCTCAACTTTACATGTTTCAAGTGAAGATATATACTCCTCATTGTCCTGTCTTCCAATACATGGGTCTTTGTGTGCATCATTAATTGAAAGTAAAATGCATGGCGATTGTTTACATCAGAATGAACATAAAGATAATATACAAGAATCAGTGACTGTGCATGAAAAAATACAGAAGAGTGTTATTTTAGGTGGGGAACCATTGACGGAGACTGATCTTTTGAAACAGGAAAAATGTGAAAACATACTTCCTCAGCCATTAATTGAAAAGATGGGAGATGGAAAGGTAGATCCTGATCAGAAGGTAATCAGAGTTGACTCTATGGATTACTGTGATAACACCAGTTCTTCTACAGTGGCAGAATCTCAAATGGATCTTTCTGGTGCTAATGCCCCAGAGTCTCCTGATTATTGTGAAGGTCTCCCTTTGTTAAGCAATGATATCAGTGGACAAGACTTAGATTACTTTAATATTGATGAAGGCATGAAAAGTGGCACACTAGTTAGTGATGCTGAACTCGATGCCTTTCTGACTGAACAGTATCTTCAGACGACCAACATAAAGTCATTTGAAGAAAATATAAATGACTCAAAATTTCAAATGAATCAGATAGATATGAAAGGCCTAGATGATGGAAATGTCAGTAATATATATTTCAATGCTGAAGCAGGAGCTACTGGGGAAAGTCCTGGTAGTAATATGATTTGTGAAACAGTTGATAAACAAAATACAGCAGAAAATGGTGGCCTTTCTTCAGGGGAAAAAAGTACGATTCCAACTGAACAAGGGTTATCTAGTAGTAAGTCTGAGATCACAAACGAATTGTCAGTCTCTGATTTTAACAATCAGTCTGTTCATGTTGGAGGGGCCAGACCTAAGCAGTTGGTTAGCGTTTCATCAAGAACAAGGAACTCAAAAGAACCAAATAAGCCAGATGTTCCAGATATGCCTGAAGGTGAACCCAGCATAACAGATACCACTGCTCCAACCTCTTGTACGACAGATCCTACAAGTGATCCTCAGGTTAGCTTCAACTCTAATTACATTGATATAGAAAGTAATTTTGAAGGTGGATCCAGTCTTGTAACTGCAAAGGAAGAACCTCTACCTACAAACACCTGCAAAGAAGGCCTGGCTTTGGGCCAGAAACAACCTACTTGGGTTCCTGATTCAGAAGCTCCAAATTGTATGAACTGCCAAGTCAAATTTACTTTTACAAAACGGCGGCACCACTGCCGAGCATGTGGGAAAGTAAGTTATACAAATCTTTAAGTCTTTTATTCTTTGCAGACATTTTAAGTGAAATTTTATGTGACAAAAAGCTCATTAATAGATGATTAAAAGATTCAGTTAATTTAAAAATCATTGTTTTTCACCTACATGGAAATATAGAAAGCATTGTCATTTTATAGATTGTTTTGTGAGCTTAATAAATGTCATATCATCATGGGTATTACATTCTGGGAAATGAGAAACACTGATCACTAATTTTTGTGAAACCTAAGAACACATGCCCTTACCTGTCTGACATTAACACATCAGATAAACCAAATTCAGCCAGTTCCCGTTTGTCCTTGAATACTTAATTTTAAGACTACTCTGCAGCTAGTGCTAGGGTCAGGTAAACACTGAAAGAAAAAGCAAATTGGCTTATGCAGGGATCAGAACAATGAAGCTGACCTCATTTGTGTTATGTCTGCCTTAATTGCCTGTAGATTCCTGAGAGCTGGCTGTAGAAATAACATTGCATTTTTTAATTCAGCATTTTCCATTAATATGTTGCTGTGAGATCAGCTCTACATTCTATTAGAAAAATAACAATAATTTACCTTTAAAGGTTTAGAATAAAGAACCACAGGCAGTGTTTTACGTTATAAACTTATTCATTAAAGAAAATTTTTGTTCCCTTCCAATGAACAGAATTGAGTTAAAGGACTTCTCCTTGTTAGAGATAACAGTTTTATGGAAACCTCATTTAAGTAAAAGATAAAAGCATTTTAATAACTACCTATCATTATAATGATTAGAAAAATTATATAATCAGAAAAATGGCTTTTGGTTAATTAGAGTTTGGGCCTCTTCTCCCCCTACCTCCAGTAGGCATAGGTATGCTTCAAACAGAACCAAATTTGATATTTTATTCTTTATAGGTATTTTGTGGTGTCTGTTGTAATAGGAAGTGTAAACTGCAGTATCTAGAAAAGGAAGCCAGAGTATGTGTGGTCTGCTATGAAACCATTAGTAAAGGTGAGTAGTAACCTGACATATTTTCTTTAAGTAATTAAATGTGTCTTAAAAACAACTGGATTGTGACAAAGATAAACTTCTTTATTTCCTTAAGGCGAGGACCTAGTGTTGACTTATCTGGCTTAGGTGGGACATCCCAAGGCTTGGTTTCTCTTCTTTTTGTTCTACTGTCACAATTAATACTACCAGTCTGGAAAGGAAGCATTCAGTTTCTGGAGTGGCAGTTCATTAACTTTTAACAGGTACCAAGTCCCTAATGCTGCTTTTCATCTGCCTAGTGTTTTTGCCATCATCATTGTTGTCATCATCATCTTAATCTAAACATTTATTGAATACCTACCAATAAATAGTATTTAACTTTATGTATTAATAGCAAAAGGCAAGATAATAGTTTGCACCCTTTAGAAAATTACAATCTAAAATGGTAATAAAAGATAAGGTAGTGATATCTATGATTTCATAGATAATAGTGTGGACTGCCACACTATTTGTACATTTTCGTCTCATATTTTTTTCCCTTTTCAATTTTAGAATTTTGTTTGTATGTGTTTCCTATTGTTTCTCTTGGCTCCCTGGCTAGCTACCATTATCAGCAATAATCTTTGTGGTCTTGAGTTCTCACAGTTGTGTGCCTGTGTGTGTATTTTGTGTTTTGTGTTTTTTTCCTCAAATATGCATTTGTTCTTTTGAGTACTTCTTGACATTTTCTAAGATTTGTTGACAGTTTAATTTCCAGCAAATATTACTTGGGACTTTTTAAAGACCATGTACTAGCCCAGGCAGTGTTTCCTGTTAGCCAGGAGAATAACTACCTGATAATTATTTGTTTTTCTCTTTTGAATGAAGATAAATTTTTTCAGCAATTCTCCAAAAAGCTCTGATGTGAGTCTGTTAGCTTGAGGTAAGCTGCTTTACTCCCTGCTGTTGATCAGTGTTCTGGAAGATAACAGAGTATAAATCTTTTTATATTTCCATATTATCACCATCATTTATGAAGAAGTTAAAGTGTGCCCTGGCTGGCGTGGCTCAGTGGATTGAGCACCAGACTGGGAACCAAAGGGTTGCTCGTTAGATTCCCAGTCAGGGCACCTGCCTGGGTTGTGGGCCAGGTCTCCAGTAGGGAGTACGTGAGAGGCAACCACACATTGATGTTTCCTCTCTCTCTCTTTCTCCCTCCCTTCCCCTCTCTAAAAATAAATAAATAATCTTAAAAAAAAAAGTTAAAGTGCTTTTAGTTTTGTTTTTTCTTACACTGTTTCAATAGCCTAGAAGACAGCTGCTCATGCTGTTAGCCATGAAGGCTAGAAACATTTGAGTTGACAGGTCAGATTCTTAGGTGAACATTAAAAACATATTCTGACTGTAAGAATCCAGGAGGGGAGAAGATAGAGAGCCATTAAAGACTCTCAGTAGGGTACTGAGCTCTAGATTTGGTTTATCAAAGAAAATATTTTGAAATGGATTTCTCTATTTGGTTATCTTTTATTTATATAATTATGTAATGTCATTTATGGTCCTCTTTATCATTACTTTATATACCACAAGAAAATATAAATAACATTTTTAATATCACCTTTAGGGTTGAAAATGGAGAAGTGATCATTTAAAGTAATGTTATTAAATAAGAGAAGAATGATGGCTCGAGGGTTGTGAGACATTTCATGAGGAATTAGAATTAAAAATAGTTGAAATAGAAGTTGTGAATAATGAGGAAGTTGTGCTGAGACCATAAGTTTCAAAACAGCATGCATGTGAGTGACATTAAGTTAATTTAGGGCAAGATGGAAATTACTCTGAAGCCCAGAGTAAGATGTTTGGATTTCACTTGATTAGCGGAAGCCATTTCACGAGAATGCTGTCATTTATAGTCACTTAAGGAAGGCAGTTTTAGTAGTGGCAGCATTTATAGCAGATCAGTTTGGAGATATGTTAAAGGGAGAGCTACCAGTGCTGTTCTGTGTTATTTGGATGAAAAATCATTTAGCAGTATTCAGGTACCATTCTGCATTTTGGAGCGCCAGCTGAGAACAAAATAGACTCCCCATTCTCATGGAGCTTACAGATGTGGGAGAAATGGACATCCAGTAGGCAAAAAGAATATCAGATGATGACAGTATCCTAAATGAAAATAAAGGAGTATAAGAGGATTAGTTAGTAACAGATTAGCGACAAGAGGATGTATTTTGTATAAGGTGGTCAGAGTAAGGTAATATGATAATATGACTTGTGAGCAGAGACTTGAAAGAAGTAAGAGAATAAAGCTATGTGTCTATGGGAAGAACATTCTAGGGAGAGAGAACAATGAGAGCAAAGACCCTAATCTAGGAGAGTACTTCTTGTTGAAAAACAAGGAGGCCTTGGTGGTTGAATCATAATGAGCAAGTGGAATCGTAGTGAGAAATGAGGTCGGATAGTAACTGGGAAGGCAGAGGAGGTCAAGATGTAGGCTCTGTAGAGTCTTGTGAGTCATTGTAACAATTTAAATATTCACTCCAGTTGGGATATTAAAGGATTTTAAACAGGAATGGTGTAATGATTTGGACGGTTTTAAAAGAATCACTCTGAACTATGTTAGAAAGAGTCTCTAGGGGTACAGGGCAAAAACAGTCATATTAAATAAAAATACTTTCCTTTAGTAGATACCAAACAGAAGCTAAAAATGATATTGAAATAACTAATTGGTCACTTATACTGAAGTGGAGTGCTGCCAAAGTAAGAACATTATCTTTGTCAAGTGCTGCTTCTTTTTCTTGCTAAGCCATTGATTTCTTTCTCCTTACAACTTGAAAAATAGAGTATTTATCATACTTTACTTAGAAATTCAGAAAATCTAAGATTTTAATGTTATTTTTTTCCCCTCTTTATAGCCCAGGCATTTGAAAGGATGATGAGCCCAACTGGCTCTAATCTCAAATCTAATCCTTCTGATGAATGTGCCACCGTCCAGCCTCTACAGGAGAACCAAACATCCACTGTACCTTCACCTACAACTTTACCAATCTCAGCCCTTAAACACCCAAGTGTTGAAGGTAACTAGAAGAAAATGCTATCTTAGACTAAAGATTAAATTATTAAAATAGAAAATTTCTAGTGATGACAAGGTCTAGTGAGGAAAGAGAAACCAGACTAGATATCAGAAGGAATTTTATATAGGAAACTGGTTATACATGTATGTAAGAAGTCAGGAAGAGCAAAAAGGACATGCTCAAGTGACTCTGAAATTAGTAACAGCAGGAAGCAACTACCATCTCTAGGGCTGGGGGAACAAAAAGTGAGAGGCAGCGTTACTGGAGCACAGTGTAGGAGCACCAGGAGGTACTTGGTTATCAGACATGGGATTCGGGGGTTGGGGTACCATGTGGCTGGTGCTGTGACCTCTGGGAAAATACCAACAGGCAAATGCTAGAACTGTCAGGGAGCCCAATAGGCTCAGATAACTAAATAAAATAAATAGTGTTCAGATAACTAAAGGAGAGTTCTCAGGTTGATGTAAAGGAGTACTAAAATCATGGGACATGCAGCTATATATGGTGGTGCTGTGGCTTCAAGAAGCCTGGCAGGAACTAGAAACAGAAAGAATCCCTTCTCTTCTCCCCTTATCATCTCCTGCCAGTGCCTGCCATTGGTAGAACCAGACTAGAGCCAACTAGCACCGGGGTCTGGGACTTGCATTTTCCAGGTTTCCAACCGGGCATCCAAGAGCATGGTGAAGAAGGGTAGGCTTGGGTTTGAGAGACAATAGGTAAATAACTGGCATATCTCTCTTTCTTTAAAAATCTGTTTTTAAATGTATATTTTACCACAATAAAAAATGTTTTTTAAACCTTTGGACTTTGTTTTCCTTTTTTTTTTACAACCTGTTGTAGTTTAGGATCTTGAGTCAAGCCTCTGTACATTTTTAAACATAAGCTATTAGTCTCTTCATGCTAGACAATAACTTTAATAGTTAGTTAAAAGCAAATTCAGATACTTATGACAATTATTTTGGACTTTAGTTTATTTCTCACTTAATAGCTATTTTCCATTTTTCATTATTACTTAAATAAGGAGATTCAGTATATATAGGAATAGGCAAAAGTAGGTTTACAGTTGTGAGTACATGAAATACAATTAATAACGCTATTTAATAATCATAACCTGCATGTCTTTTTCTATATGAACAGTTTCTATATAAACCTACTCTTGCCAACCTCTGTATGGTTATGTTATATTTCTGAAGATGAATAAATTTGTTTTTAGAAATATTTATGTTATCTTATTGATATCCTAAATTATTAAATTATAAAAGTATTGCAAATATAAGAAAGATACCTTATTTAATAGTACACCTGTATTCCAAAAATTATATATGATTCCAGTTTTTTCAGTGTTATCTTTATTATGTTTTAGAAGGTAGATACATTGATTTTTAAATTTATATGTATTTTTTAAAAAATTTTTAAGTATATTTTATTGATTATGCCATTACAGTTGTCCCATTTTTTTCTCCTCTTTAGTCCCCTCTGCCCTGCACCCCCACCAACATTCCCCCCACTTAATTCATATCCATGGGTTGTACATATAAGTTCTTTGGCTTCTCCATTTCCTATACTATTCTTAACCTCCCCACATCTATTTTATACCTACCATTTATGCTTCTTATTCCCTGTACCTGTTCTCCCATTCTCTCCTCCCCTTGCTGATAACCCTCCATGTGATCCCCATTTCTGTGACTCTGTTCCTGTTCTAGTTGTTTGCTTTGTTTTTGTTTTTTAGGTTCAGTTGTTGATAGTTGTGAGTTTGTTGGTCATTTTACTGTTCATAGTTTTGAACTTCTTGTTTCTTAGATAAGCTCGTTTAACATTTCATATAATAAGGGCTTGGTGATGACAAACTCCTTTAACTTTACCTTATCTGGGAAGCACTTTATCTTCCCTCCCATTCTGCATAATAGCTTTGCTCGATAGAGTAATCTTGGATGTAGGTCCATGCCTTTCATGACTTTGAATATGTCTCTCCAGCCCCTTCTGGCCTGTAAGGTTTCTTTTGAGAAATCAGCTGATAGTCTTATGGTAACTCATTTGTAGGTAACTGTCTCCTTTTCTCTTGCTTCTTTGAAGATTCTCTCCTTATCTTTAATGTTGGGTAATATAATTATGATGTGCCTTGGTGTGTGCTTCCTTGGGTCCAACTTCTTTGGGACTTTCTGAGCTTCCTGGACTTCCTGGAAGTCTTGTTTCCTTTGCTAGATTGGGGGGGTTCTCCTTTGTGATTTTTTTCAAATAAGTTTTCAATTTCTTGCTCTTCCTCTTCTCCTTCCAGCACCCCTATGATTTGGATGTTAGGACATGTAAAGTTGTTCTGGAGGTTCCTAAGCCTCTCCTCATTTTTTTGAATTCTTGTTTCTTCCTTCTGTTCTGGTTGAATGTTTATTTCTTCCTTCTGCTCCAAATTGACTTGAGTCCCGGTTTCCTTCCCTTCACTGTTGATTCCCTGTATATTTTGCTTTATTTGACTTTGCATAGCCTTCACTTTGTCCTCTATTTTGTGACCATACTCAACCATTTCTGTGAGCATCCCGATTACCAGTGTTTTGAACTCTGCATCTTGTAGGTTGGCTCTCTCTTCATTGCTTAGTTCTGTTTTTGGAATTTTTACCTGTACTTTCTTTTGGCCATATTTCTTTGTCTCTGGTGTACCTATTGTGTTGTGAGGGGCAGCGCCTTAGGTATTCGCCAGGGTGGAGCAACTCACAACGCTGCATCGGGCCCTTTCTGTGAGAGGGTTAGAGTCAGAGAGGGAACAATCCTGCTGGCTGGCTCTGCTTTAGCTCCACTTTCCGTCGAACTCTCCTGTGAGACTGTCTCCCACCTTCACAATAACCACCGTATTTTACAGCTAGAGGTTTTGAGTCTTTAGTTTCCTGGTCAGCCAGCCCGTCTTCATCCTCATCTTCTCAGACCACTGCCTTGCTGTGGGTCCTCTCTGCCTGGCTGCGGGTCTCCACCCCTCCTACAGATCTGGATGAATGTTTCTTTAACTCCTTGGTTGTTGGAGTTCCATGCAGTTTGCTATTCTAGCAATTCTGGTTGTTTATTGTTTTTAAATTGGTTGTTATCCTTCTTTTGGTTGTGCGAGCAAGTGAAGTGTTTCTACTTATGCCTGCATCTTGGATGGAACTTCTGTATTTTTTAAATTTTTATTTATTGATTTCAGAGAGAGAGAGAAAGGGAGAGAAAGAGAGAGAAACGTCGATTTGTTGTTTCACCCATTCATGCATTCATTGGTTACTTCCTGTATGTGCCCTGACTGGAGATCAATCCTGCAACCTTGGCATAGTATTGGGACGATGCTCTAACCAACTGAGTTACCCTGCCAGGGCCTGATTTTTGTGTTGTTCTAATATCATCTGGCAACAGTTTTCATAACCTTCCTGTGTAGATCCTGCTTTATAATAAAAGGATAAATATTTATGCTGATATCTAGTTATTTCCTCCAAATATAGGAGAAAAAATACTAATAAATATTAATAAAGTTCAATGTTTCAAGAACAAAATATATTATGCTTTTCTTATTAAATAAATTAAAAGAAATTACCTCTGATGTACAAGTGATTCTGTTTCCTTTTTAGACGTTTTATGCCTTTCTGTTCTTCGTATGTTTTTCTTTGCTTATATGCCCTGCTCTGATCTAGTCCATTTTTCCTTCCCATGTCTTAGTTCCTAAGTTTTCCTCAGCTTCCATTCCACACTCATACACTTAGTTTTAATAATATATGCTTTAAACCTTCCCCTGTGTGTCTTTAAGATACAGCCTCTCCTATCTGCTCCTTTTCTGAGTACAATATCCCCAGGGTCATGCTGTCTTTGTATGAATTAGAAAAGGACTTCCACTCTGGGTAGATGTACATAAGGCCATTTCTCTAGGCCTTTGCAGCCCTGAGAATGCAGGGCTTTACAATAGATTGCAAAAGCTTTTGAAACATTTTCTGACCCCTTTTTGTATTAAATAATTGCAATATTGCCAAGTTAAAATGCTTTACTTTTTAAACTGAATCTAGGATTATGTTCCAAAGAACAGAAGAGAGTATGG
This sequence comes from Mormoops blainvillei, assembly GCA_004026545.1. Lineage (NCBI taxonomy): Eukaryota > Metazoa > Chordata > Mammalia > Chiroptera > Mormoopidae > Mormoops > Mormoops blainvillei. The sequence continues at coordinate 32,737 of PVJD01006837.1, forward strand.
TTTGCAGATGGTATATTGCCCAATGGTGAAGTTGCAGATACAACGAAATTCTCATCTGGAAATAAAAGATGTTCTGAAGATTTTAGTCCTGCCTTACCAGATCTGCCCTTGGTAAGGAATCTAAAGAAGATTTGCTAATTTAATGAAGTTTTATTTTGTAGGTAATTCCTTATGGGATTATTAGAGTACTTTTTTTTTTTTTAATGCTGTGAGCTTCCTAAATTGAGAAGCATATGACGTAGTGAATATATTTTAGATATTACCTTTTCAGTGTCAAAATTTTTGGTCTTAGTACTGCTTTATGTTCTTAAAAGTTACAGAGAAGGCCCAACATCTGGAAGTTATGTGGGTCACACCTATGGATAATATCTGTATTAACATTGAAATTGAGAAAACCATTAATTAGAAAATAAACTCATTTTAATAGAAATAATATTTGTATGAGAAAATTTTCAAGGCAAAAGTTTAGTCATAGGGATAACATTATTTTACATTTTCGGCTTAATGTCTGACTTAATAGAAGACATTCTCATAACTTCTTGTATATTCCGCCTGTAGTGATATATTGTCTTGGTTAAATTATATGAAGAAAGTCCTAGAGCCTCACTGACTCTCTTGGAGACCCCAGGGATCCCTGGACCACATTTTGAAGAACACTGTTACCAGGAACTAGAACTGAGGTTTTGGTTCTTTTTTAAGATTTTTGTTTATTTATTTTTAGAGATAGGGGAAAGGAAAGAGAAAGAGAGGGAGAGAAATATCATTGTGTGAGAGAAAACATTGATCGGTTGCCTCTTACATGCCACCAACCGGGGACTGAACCCTCAACCTGGGCCTGTGCCCTGACGGGGAATCAAACGGATGACCTTTCGATTTGCAGTCCAGCACTGGATCACACCAGCCAGCGCTAGAATGGAGATATAGACTATTATTTGTTTAATGATTTTCCAAGATTTAGTAAAGTATCTGATGGTTGTATTTCTGTTTGCATTTACACAAATATGTTAGGTGTTAAATAGAAGATATGTAACATAGACCCCCCCAGACCACTAAGAACTCTCACTGTAAAGTAGCAAAATGCTCATAAAAGCAGGTATTAATACATGAAGTAGGAATGCTTTTATTAATTAAACAAATATTTACCATTTACTCTGTGCCAGTTACCTGGTTTATTCTCATTACATAAATCGGACAAGATGGATATGTATCATGCTCTGTTCAAGTTTACATGCCGTATAAACGTATACTGTGTGTCAGCAAGAGTTCAGGAGCTAGATTTTACAAATAGCCTTTATTACCAAAAGTGTTTCTGTGCTGGCACCTACCCTCAGTCAATATTTTAACAAAATGGAAGTTCTAAATAGGCTAGTATTATTTGAATTCATAAATGATCTCTAATACTGACTCAAGTTTGGCCAGTCTAAAACGGAAGAGGTTTTATTTAAGCGTACTTGAGGTGCAGTTTATTTCTGGTGGTTACTATTGTGGACTATATTTACCATGATGCTTCCTAACCATTCCCCTGCCTGCCTTTCCCCCTTTTCCTCACCCTTGCCTACCCAAGGCTTTTCTGGATGTTACGAGAAGGAGAGTTTTGGGTTGAACTAAGCTTGTTCACTGTGTGATATGGTACAGGATCCTGAAGTCCTCCTTGCCTCCTTTTTCCAGTCTGTAAAATTAAAGTCATACTATACCTGAGTACCTTACCTAAGCATACAGTAAAGCTAAACCTAATGCTTCTGAATTTAAAGAAACAAAATGGTACATTTTCTGGGGAAATTGGGCTTCTGCAGAATTTCTGAGCCCAGTTTGGTTTTATTTATTCTTATTAAAATGTTATGTTTGGCTTTAGAGATGAATATTTCACAGTTGAACTGAGAATATAAACTGATTTTTTTATTCCATATTTTACAGACAGTAAACACAATGGATCACGCCCATTCTACTACAGTGGAAAAACCAAACAATGAGATAGGAGATATTACAAGGAACGAGATAATTCAGAGTCCTATTTCTCAGGTTTCATCAATGGAAAAACTGCCCATAAGCACAGGAACTGAGGGGTTACCTATTTCTGGTTCTTTTGCACTAGATGATGATGTTTTTGCAGGAACCGAGGAACCACATAGCCCTACTGGTGTCATAGTTAACAGCAGTTTAGCTATGGCCAGTACTTCAGATTATAGGTTACTATGTGGTATTGACAAGAATGTGTACAATAAGGTTAGTCTTCTGCCTGACAATGAGGACAGCTTGCCCCCTCTTCTAGTTGCCTCTGGAGAAAAGGGATCAGGTAGGAATAGCAGTTATTTAAATTATAAAAAGTTGTTTGTTTGTTTGTTTGTTTTAGAATGTAATGATGAATTTTTTTGTTTGTGTTGTATGAAATACATTTTTTAAACTTAGACAATTTGGTTGAAACATGGCTTGATAACTTTAGTTTATAAAAAGTCATTATATAAAAACAAATTCTAAAAAGGTCTGAACTTTTGAGTATGATACGTTTACCACATCTGACTCCCTAACTTAGAGACAGAAGTCTAGTGCAACAGGGAAGCCCACAGGCTTTTATACCTGAAAGTATTTCCATTGAATTGGAGTTTTGATTCCATATCATTTTTTTAAAGGAGCATAATGCCTAAAGAAAAAAGTATTGGATTGGATGACAAAGCTAGGAATTTTAGTTTCTCATTGGCTGCTTAATATGTGTCTGACTTAAAGTATGTTATATAATCTCTTTGGGCCTCAGTTTCTTTTTAAAAGAAGAGAACCTAGATGATCTCTAAGGTCTTTTTCAAGCTGGAGATCCAATGGCAGCTTCTACCTCATAGTAGTTATCTAGGATACATACATTCTTGTCACCTCAGGCATTATGCTGCTCCCTGGAACATGAAGTGATTATGTCCTGTGCATGATATGTAGGGGAGTGGAGCGTAGGATCTCTTTATGTCAGTAGGAGCTATTTCATGAACCTGGCTATAGGGGCAAAAATACCTTAAGCCTTGTTCTTTGCAGGCCATGAATATTTTTCTATTGATTGTCAAGTTTTTTTTGCCACTTGTAGCTTGACATAGGGCATATGCTCAGCAAGCAGCAAGTGCAACTTGGGTCTAGATTACTTTCCCAGCATTGTAAGTTTCAGAATTTATCATTGGAGTGGCTGGCAAACTGGAATCCATTTTACAAAAATGTTTGTTTTAAAATTTTAAAGGTGTTGAAATTATATAAGTATGCTGTTTAATCAACATTTTTTGTGTACACACAACATATCAGGATTTATGTGTACTATAATACCGATATCTTTACATAAATAGAAAAGTAAAAAATGAGTATAGAACAGTTGTCCAGGGTATTGATTGACTTTATGGAATGGGGTTGCTCTTGTTTAAATTTGATCAGGCCATTGGTTGGTTGATTTATAAATCTGTTTTATTTTTTTTCCTTGCAAGCATATTTAATAGTAAGCCATATTTATTCTAATTATATGTCGTTTTCATGATTTAGTGCCCGTAATAGAAGAACACCCATCCCATGAGCAGATCATTTTGCTCCTTGAAGACAAAGATTTTCATCCTGTTACATTTATCCTAAATGCTAATCTACTGGTGAATGTCAAGTTAGTATTTTGTAAGTAATGATTCATCTTTCTTTGCTTAATTGGTAAGCAGGATTTCTGAGTTAATTACATCTTCAGGTTAGATTTTGACTGTCAATCATGGAAAATAAGCAGCACTGGATATTGGTTCTTTAGGCAAATATGAATATAAATATATTTTGCAAATTTATATTCAGTGAAACTTGAAATACAAGCTTACAGATTTTTATTAGTGTCCATCACTAAGTCCTGTGTTAAGGTCATGGGCTCATGGATGAGCTGTGTTTTGATGCTCATAATGCAATTAACTATATTTCATATAGCTTTTAAATAAATAGATATTTAGTAATTGAGGTAAGCAAGAATCCTGATTTAGTAGCACTAAAAGCAGTTTAAAGTCAATAACTTGTGTCCTAATTAAAAATAAGGAAGTAAATAATCTTCAGTAATAATCCTCACTATTCAACAATGCATCTCTCAGCTTTTCATTCTCTTTGAAACTAACCTGATTCTTACCCACTACATTTCATTATATTAGTGCATCTTTTATTTTAATGTTATTTATTTATTCCATAAGATAATCTTTCATCTTCTCTCTTTTTTACATTAATCTTATACAATTCAATTTAAAGTTTTTATGAGGAGAACTCTGGGAAAATAAGGAATTTGAAAATTGTGCTTCATGCAAAGGACAATTATATTTAGTTTTTTTGGTTAATAGAACTTGACATTTATAGTTGTATGCTTTTATCACTTAAGATTCCTCAGACAAATATTGGTACTTCTCAACCAATGGATTGCATGGCTTGGGACAGGCAGAAATTATTATTCTATTGTTATGTTTGCCAAATGAAGATACTGTTCCTAAGGACATCTTCAGACTATTTATCTCCATATATAAGGATGCTCTAAAAGGTATAGCTTTTTATTTTGCTGTTCAGACTAGGGGATGGATAAATTAATTAAAGGCATTTATGCTTTTGGCTGTGCTAACTATACTAAAGATTTATTTTGTGAAGTAGTTATTGTTTTCTTAGATCTTAATCATTATTTCTAGTTTTCTTACCTCTAGCACTTTGTGTGATTAGTGCCTTTACGCAGACTTTAAAAGTGAAAATATATTTGCCTTGATTTTTTATGTGTCTATATTTTTCTTACTGTTTGTATAAGATTGGGGGCACATGATGATTTTTCACTTGACCATGCAGTAAGGAGAAAAAATTTTAAAAATAACTTATGGTTAGAAACATTTTCAAATTTTTGTTCACAATTCCCTATCTCCAGGAATAACTGAGCTTTGTGCACACAAGGTATTTAATAGTTGCTCTTCAAGAGTGGAAATAAAAAGAAATATTCTACATTGCCTTTATTTAAGAAAGTTTTATATTGGGACATTCAAACTCAGAATGCCTCTTTAAAACAATTAAAATCCTTTTTAAATGATTTTATTTCCAGGAAAATACATAGAAAACTTGGACAATATTACCTTTACTGAGAGTTTTCTTAGTAACAAGGACCATGGAGGATTCCTGTTTATTAAACCTACTTTTCAGAATCTTGATGATCTCCCATTACCAAGTAATCCTTTTCTCTGTGGAATTCTTATCCAGAAGCTAGAGATTCCCTGGGCAAAGGTTTTCCCTATGCGTTTAATGTTGAGATTGGGTGCAGAATATAAAGGTAAGTTTTAGATTAATACGTTAAATTTCATAGGTTGAAATAGACTGAATGTAAAATAAGAATTTCAGGGATATCATTAAAATTAAATTTTTAATGGAATAATGGGACCACTTTTGTTTGGTGTACTTTTAAAATTCCAAAACAACTTTCCTCTGCTACCAAATTAGTCTACAAAACCTTGGTGTGTCATGAAGTTTCTACATGTTCATAATTATTGTATTAACTTACCTTAGATATACATTTTTTAAATTTCAGAACAAAACATACAAAAACCTTGAAAAGTTTTCTTAAAAGCGTGTACTGTAGGGAGTTCATTTTATGTGGCATATGTGTTACGAAGGTAAATTATTGCTCCCTTCAGTCTGTGTACATTATAGAGCCAAACATAAAGGATTTTTGGTTTATCAGTGCTACTGACTATAATCAAGACTTGACTATTTTTAGAGAAAGAAATACTTGAAAATAGTGGTTGCCATCTTTATTAAGCTTGAGGTTCCTTTTTCATATTTTTCTATTCCTGACATTTAGCTTATCATCCAAAAGCGATGCAGACTATATCTATCATTTATGTATAATATATGTATATATTCGAGTGTGAGTTTGTGTGTATCTTTATGTATCTACCGTTGACACAACTGGAGATCCTAGTGCTGCTATGAAATAATGGTCGAGGTTTATATGTATGATTATATCTAAGTTGAAATTACTTGCGAAGTTAAACTTTTGAATTCTACCCTTTCTTTATCCTCCATTTTATTTTTTTTAACTTTTTGTTTATTTATTTTTAGAAAGGGGAAGGGAAGGAGAAAGGGAGAGAAACATCAATGTGTGGTTGCCTCTCACGCAGCCCCTACTGGGGACCTGGCCTGCAGCCCAGGCATGTGCCCTAAACAGGGAATCAACATCTGTGACCCTTGTCTCAGGCCGGCACTCAGTCCATTAGCCACACCAGCCAGGGCTCTTTATCCTTCTTTTCAAGAAATAACTTATTTATTGCATGTGAAGTATGCCACATCTAATGAAATTTTATACATTTGATTCTAATGTAATTTAATAAGTATTTTTGGAGGAAAATTAAATGTAGGGAAGTTTTAAAGTGATCATTACTATTTCAAAATGGACAAAAACAGTGAAAGAGATTCATTTAAATCCCTCTATTTGGCACATTTTATTAAACTGACTTTTTGGGGTGTCCTTATGATTTAGGATTTAAATATGTGATGCTATATGATTGTGTAAAAAGTAACAAAATTTAATTATATATTTTGTTTTGTGCTATGTAAACCAAAGAGCTTAAGAATTTTATTTTGAGCCGAGCATTATATATATTTAACCTAATATTTTGTCTCTGATACTAATATTTTAATACTATTTTTATGGAAGATTAGATCAGTATACTAGCTAATCTTAAGTAATTATGGAACATACAGTCTCAGTTTGGCCAGTTTTGGGCCTGTATCACTTCTAGATACTAAGTGTGTTTTTTACAGACTGAAAGGAAAATCACGAAGCACCATGAAGGACTTCTCAAAAGATATAAAGTTGGAGCTGCAAAGCTGTGGTAGCTCTTTAGGAGTGATGAGGGCAAACCAGGACTTATGCATAGAAGTGAACTGATCTCAACTCTTTTTTGAGTTTGTTATGTTTTGGTGGATTCTGGTATTTTGGTGTTATTGGTGCCCATGCTTCTTTCTTTATTTAAAAAAAAAAGATTTTAGTATTTACTTTTAGAGAGGGGAAGGGAGAAAGAGGGAGAGAAACATCAATGTGTGGTTGCCTCTCACATGCCTCATGCTTCTTTAGACATGAACTTGGAAGTGTGGTGTGGTGTGGTGTATGTTTATTTTGTTACAGCGAAAATGTACATGTGAAAAAGTTAATGACAGAAATTAGAGACCCATAATTAAAAACTGAAAATAACTGTCTGAAATTAGTAATTTTCAAATGGGATTATTTATGCTTTTATGTTGGGATCATTTGGTTGGAATATCATTAGATGTTGGATTAGATGATTTATGAGGTCCCTTTGTAACTCTGACAGGATGTCATTCTAAACCATAACCTTTTGAAAATAATGTTTTAAATAAAATTATCTCTACCAAGATAACAAGGTTGCTCCCTTGTTCATCAGAGATGAAATAAAAAGTCAGCATTTGCCCTAACCATATTATTTATCATTTTAATGTCTTTTACCACTGTCTTATGTTTTTTCCAGTCTATACCCTCGGTCCTCCAAATAACATAGTTATCCTTTTAAAAACTGTACAATGTGTTTGTAGTAACAAAGATGTGAGTTACCCTGACTTAAGTGTTTAAAATAGATGCGTTTTCTTAGAATTTTGAGGAAGTATACTGGTATACTGGTATTAGAAAGATTAGTTTGTTCATCATCTAAGATGAAGGTTAAAAATGTATCTGCTTTTTATCATCATAGAAATAGTCTTACCTTCTTCCTTTTTCCACCTTTCTTTTCTTCCAGAGGTCCTGCTGCATTGTCAGCAGATTTATTTTTTCTTTTTAGTCTGCAGTATTTTTAGTGCCCTAAAGAAAGAGAAAAGTAGATAGGTGACAGACTCCATGTCCCTTTTCCTTCTCTGCATTGATTTCTCTGATTCTACGTGCTCCTTTTATCATGCTGACGCAAGAACTATACAAATTTAGTATATAAAGCCATAAATTAGCACAACTGAATATTAATTGTACATGCCTTTAAAATCCTTTTTTAAGTTAATTGATTTAAGAGAGAGAAACATTGATTTGTTGTTCCACTTAACTGATGCATTCATTGGTTGATTCTAGTATGTGCCTGATCAGAGATCAAATCTGCAATCTTGGCGTTCTTTTCAGGATGATACTCTAACCAACTGAGCTATCCGGTTAGGGCCATTCCTTTAAAATCTTTAATTCTTCGCATTTCTCTTTAAATTATCAGAACTTTATTGGGGGGTGGTCTAGCCAACTATTATAATTTTTCAGCTGTCATAATTTTGTAGAAACGTGGTGAGTTAAATGCTTTGGTATCAGGCAAACCTAGTTTCAAATGTTTGACCAATTTTTTACTGTAACCAGTTTTCCTTTCTTATGTATAGCATACCCTGCTCCTCTGACAAGTATCAGAGGCCGAAAACCTCTCTTTGGAGAGATAGGACACACCATTATGAACTTACTTGTTGTGAGTAATTGAACTATTGTATTGTGTTTTTATATTGTTACTTTAAAAATGTATTTAGAAAATTTTACACACTTGTTTTCCTATGTTAATTTGGCATATTTGGTGTAATGAAAGTTTACTTATAATAAATACTAATTCATTTAACATAAATGGGCTGGTTTTTCTTTTTAAGTATATTTTATTGCTTATGCTATTACAATTGTCTCATTTTTTTTCTCCTCTTTATTCTCTTCCAATCTGCACCCCGCCTCCCCCACTAGCATTCCCCGCCCTGCCTCAGTTCATGTCCATGGGTCATACATCTAAGTTCTTCGGTTTTTCCATTTCCTATACTGTTCTTAACCTCTCCCTGGCTATTTTGTGCCTACCATTTATGCTTCTTATTCCCTGTACCTTTTCCCCCATTCTGGCCACTCCCCCTGTCTGCTGATAACCCTCCATGTGATCTCTAAATGGGCTGGCTGTTTTTAATGAATTGCTTTTCAGATGAACACATCTCCTAATTTATATATAACTGATTGTAATTACCCTTCAGTTCCTGCTGCAGTGCTTACACATTTAAGTAGTGTGAGATCTACACAGATGTTGAAGCTTTTGAAGATTTAGTAAAAAAGTGTTAATAAAGTCAATAAATTTGGTGATTGTGAGCAAAGTGTGGCCTGCCTCATTTGCTTTAGAAAGGATTGGTACAGATGATGTCTCAGGTCCTTTCACACCTCTGATTTCTGTAATTTTGTGTTTAACTATTATCAGAGAAAAGTATTTCAGTGGACTTGATTTTATTTATAATATTCAGTTTGAAGACCTATTTGGAAGATCTTTACAAAAAGGAATCCTTCTTGAGAATGATATTCTTTATTTACTGTTGTGAAGTAGTCAGAAGGATTAGTTGGTTTTTTAAGTTGGTACTGCTTTTCACATGGCATTTTCAGTTATGTATCACAAGCCTCAAAATGATGGATATTCTTAGAGGATTTAACGAATGGGTAAATGTGCATGGATAGTAGTTTAAGGTTTATGGAAATATAATTTTTTTGGTAGGACCTCCGAAATTACCAGTATACCTTGCATAATATAGATCAGCTACTGATTCATATGGAAATGGGGAAAAGCTGCATAAAAATACCTCGGAAAAAATACAATGATGTAAGTATAACTGCCTTATTCAAATTTTGAAGATAATTATTGAACATTAGATTTCCTTAGAAATGTGTCAAAGTAAATTTGCTTTGCACCAGACTATTATAATATACGAGGTCTCTCCGGAAAAAGTTTAGCCTTTGTTACTATAACAAAAACAGTTTGCACAACATTGACGTAACCTGGCAGCCAAGGAGAGTGGACTGGAATGTGCATGTGTGAACAATGATGACTTCATTGTACTAGTCAGTAGGGTAGTAGACACAGTCGAGTGAGCATGTGTACTGTGTGGCCGTCGCATTCAAAATGACTGAGTAGAACAACAAATCTGCATCAGATTTTGTGTTAAGCTTAAATACTCCTCTGCGGGAACGAATCTGATGATTCAGGAGGCTGCAGCTATGGGCATCTGGTGATTGGCAGCTTCATCATGACAATGCACCCACTGACGCAGCAAGTCTTGTGCAGAGTTTTTTGTTGAAACATCAAATCACCCAGGTGACGCAGCTGCCCTACAGCCCAGATTTGGCACCCTGCGACTTCTGGCTTTTCCCAAAACTAAAATCACCTTTGAAAGGGAAGAGATTTCAGACCGTTGATGAGATTCAGGAAAATATGACTGGGCAGCTGATGGAGACTGGGAGAACTGTGCAAGGTCCCAAGGTGCCCACTCTGAAGGGGACTTGAAGCATCATTGTCCTATGTACAATGTTTCTTGTACCTTCTTCAATAAATGTATTTTTCATATTACATGGCTGGATACGTTCTAGACAGGCCTCATATATGGCAAAATGTATTATTTTTGAAATTTCAGATTTGCTTCCTAATAAGGCATTTGTTTAATCCTATTTTTTCTTTCTTTTTTTTTTTTTATAGTGTTTGTTGGGGTGATTTTATCTTAATACATTTGTTTCTATTACATTCTTGGGGAGTTGTCGAGACCAAAGTATAATTATAAAGCTGGTCAGAAATGTGACACTGAATTACTTTAACTAATGAAGGCATAAAATGTTGAAAGTGTTTCTAGATGAGTGTTGTCTTTTTTTTTTCCTTTGAATCATCTTTATTTTCTTTTTGTTGTTCAGTTATAGTTGTCCTGCCCTTTTCCCCATTGCTCTGCCCTACCCTGTTCCCCTCCACTCCCACAGTCAATCCACGCCCCCCCGCCCTTGTTCATGCCCATGAATTCTCTATCCATGTTCTTATGCCTGTCCCTTCCCCTTCTCCCCCCCCTCCTCAACAGTTATCCCCCTCCTCATCCCTTTGGTCACTGTTTTTTATTTCCATGTCTGTGGTTCTATTTTACTCATTTGTTTGTTTTGTTGATTAGGTTCCACTTATAGGTGAGATCATATGGTATTTGTCTTTTACCCCTGGCTTATTTCACTTAGCATAATGCTCTCTAGTCCATCAGTGCTGTCTTGAAGGGTAGGAGTTCCTTCTTTCTTTCTGCTGGGTAGTAGTATTCTGTTGTGTAAATGTACCACAGTTTTTTGATCCACTCATTTACTGATGGGCACTTAGGCTGTTTCCAGCACTTGGCTATTGTAAAGAACGCTGCTATGAACATTGGGGTGCACAGGTTGCTTTGAATTGGTGTTTCATGATTCTTAGGGTCTAATCCCAGCAGTTGAATAGCTGGGTCAAAAGGCAGTTCAGTGTTTAGTTTTTTGAAGAAATTCCAAACTGTTTTTCACAGTGGCTGCACCAGTCTGTATTCCCACCAACACTGTACTATAGGGTTCCCTTTTCTCCACAACCTCACCAGCACTTACTGTTTGTTGATTTGTTAATGATGGCCTTTCTGACTGGTGTGGAATGGTATCTCATGTGGTTTTAATTCCATCTCTCTGATGGCTGGTGATGCTGAGCATCCTTTCTTATGTCTCTGGGCCCTGAGTATGTCCTCCTTGGAGAAGTATCTGTTCAGGTCCTTTGCCCGTTTTTTAAATGGATTGTCTGTCTTCCTGGTGTGGAGTTGTGTGAGATCTTTATATATTTTGGAGATCAAACCCTTGTCAGAGGTATCATTGGCAAATATGTTTTTCCATACGTTTGGTTCCTTTTCCATTTTGCTGATGTTTTCTTTAGCCATGCAGAAGCTTCTTATTTTGAGGAAGTCCCATTTTTTTATTCTTTCCTTTTCTATCCCTCATCCTAAGGGATGTGTCAGTGAAAATATTGCTGTGTGGGATATCTGAAGTTTTCTTGCCTATGTTTTCCTCTAGGACTTTCATGCTTTATATTTAAGTCTTTTATCCATTTGAGTTTATTTTGGTATGTGGTGTAAGTTGGCGGTGTAAGTTGGTGGTGTAGGTTTGTTTTTTTTTTGCATGTACTTGTCCAGATCTCCCAACATTATCTAAATGAGTGAGTTTTTTTCCAGGTAATGAAACTAATAAATTCTTCTAATGAGCATGTCATTAGCATTGGAGCTAGTTTCAGTACAGAAGCAGATTCTCATCTGGTCTGCATACAGAATGATGGAGTTTATCAAACACAGGCCAACAGTGCCACGGGGCACCCTAGAAAAGGTGAGTATGGGTTTCTGGTGTTGATCCATTAAACCACCTCAATAAATAGAATTCTTTCAAAGAGGAAGTATATATATTTTACTCATTTGCTGAACTGATGCTGATAAAAACAGTATGCTTTAAAATCCTATCTACACAACATTATAAAATTGCTTCTAATTTGTGTTTTTCTTTTTGGCTACATTAGGTTTAATGATTTGGAACACTGTATAGATAGATACATTCATTCTTATAGTATGTCACATATGGTGGGAGCCTTTTTTTTCCCCCAGTTATTTCTGTCTGGAATGAGTTTTCCCCCACCTTTTTTTACTCTTTGCCCCAACCCTCTTAATTAGAGGAGCACAGGGTAGATAAGAATGTAGAGTTATTTATAAAACTGTAAGTGGCTATGGATAGAAAATGGTAAAAGTGGTAAATAGCATGTTGAGTGATGTTACTCTCCGTTCTGGCTAATGGCCTCAGCGACTGCTTTGATTACCAAACTCTTGCAGTATAGGGCCTAACAAATGGAAAGTTACGTGGAAGTAAGTATTCCATAAATTAATATATTATTATAAAATTGCATATTTAAAATAGTCTGACATCTGTCCACTAATAAAATATTTTTTTCTGATTATAAAAATGTTATATACTCATTTGTAGTAAGCTTGGAAAATATGTTTTAAAAAGTAGTAAAAGCAAAATAAGTGTCAATATATGGCCATTGTTGACATTTCTACTGTATTTCCCTTTTATATTTATGTTATACAGATTATTTTATATTTAATATTTACACTTTTGTATTATTCTTTTCTCACTTAAAATGTCACTGATGTTTTGACATTAAAATTTAAGAATTTTTTAACATTTGTCAAATAGGTATATATTTATATGGTGTAAGTTCAAAAGGTATAAATACTTATGGTACAAAGTCTCTTTTCCTCTCTTGCCCCTCAGGCTACCCTCTTCCCCTCCACAGGCAACCAAACTAGTGTTACCAGTTTCTTGTATATCCTGTCTGAGACATTTTTGCTTGTATGTATATTTTAGCAAACACACACAAACACACACGCCCCTTTCTTCTTTTTTTTTTTTTAGTTGAAAAATCATTTAATAATTTAAGGCAAATCCTCAGTTGTCATTCTCTACCTGACACACTGAAGACATACACTTAATGAAATATTTATCCCTAGGAAGAGAAAATGGGACATGTTATTTAACCTTACTGCCCTATTTTCCTATCTGTAACTATGGATATATGTTGTTTGAGGATATTATTTAGGTTTTCTGTATGTGTGTGCTTTCTGTGTTTCCTATTTTCATCCCCCTCATCCAAATAACTCCCTAGCTCATTATTCAGGGGAGGTTTGTGATTTTTTCTTTTTATGTAAGTTTGAGTCTAAGGAAACAGAGATTTCCTGGGCTAAGACTTCTTCCACTTTTTTAAATAAGTCATAACATTTGTTCCATCTGTGCCCCCTGCTTTTTCTTAACACATTTTGAATATTATTCTATGTTAGTATATAAAAATTTTTTTAACTCCACATAACTTTCTACTTTACATGTGTATATCATTTATTTGTCCCTTATTGATGGATGTAACTTTTACCAATACTTGGCTGTCTGTTTATAAAAATACACTGTGAATAATCTTGTACACATGCCATTAATTTCTATAAATGGAATTGGTATGTCAAAGGATACATGTATTGGTAATTTTAATAGATAATTATCAAGTTGTCCACACAGAGAGTGTTCTGATTTATGCTCTCACCAGTAGTGGATGTTCATTTTCTCACACCCTCCCTGATAGACACAGATGTTTTAAATAGTACAATAGTCCATCAGTTATTAGGTACAAACATTAAATTACCTTTATGCAATATTTATCTTAATTTTGTTTAACTTTTTAATATAAGTTGCTGTGGGAATGGCATTTATTAGGTAGTTAAAATGTGCCATGCTCCACAGTATACATTTAACAAATAACATAAAATAAAATAGGGCAGGTTAAAATATAATTTTTTTTTTTTAATCAGTGACAGGTGCAAGTTTTGTGGTATTCAATGGAGCTCTAAAAGCATCTTCAGGATATCTTGCTAAGTCCAGCATAGTTGAAGGTAGGAGTTTCATCTTTAAGATTGTTTAAATGTAAAGATGTTTGCCATTTCTTTTTGAAACTATTTGATAGTCATATAAAAGAATATATGTAAGTACTACAAACTTCTGTGACATCATTATGCAGCTGAAGAACTAGAATCTGACCAATATTTGGGTTTATTTATACCTTTTTCCTCTCTCCAAAAATTAACTATTAGACTGAATACTGTTTCTCATTCTCTTATTTTTTTTCACACTGTATAAACATATGCCTAAATAATTTATTGTTTATATATGCTTATTTGGGAGATTTATAAAAATGATATTCTTCAAATAGTCTTATGGGGCTTACTATTTTTATGAGACATTATGTCTCTAAAATTTATGCAAGTTGTTGCCAGCAACTGTAGCTTATTCATTTTCAGTGCTATTAAATATTTTATTTGTGAATGTATGACGATTTATCTTTTAATCATGGACATCTGAGTTGGCTCTTTTTTTTTTGCTATTATGAACAATGGTGCTAATAGCATTCCTACTGGTGTGCACTGATATTGGGCACATGTCTAAGAGTTTCTTTAGGGTGTATCTCTAGGAGTAGAATATCTAGGCAAATAGATTAGAAAATGTTCAACTTTGTAAGATATTGCTAAATCATTTTCATCAGAATATGATTTCCTATTGATATATATTCTTTGAACATAGTTTTTAAAAAATTATATTTTATTGATTATGCTATTACTGTTGTCCCAGTTTTTCTCTCTTTGCCCCCCTCCATCCAGCACCCCACACTCCCTCAGGCAATCCCCATACCATTGTTCATGTGCATGGGTCATGTATGTAAGTTCTTTGGCTTCTCCATTCCCAATGCTGTATATTACATCCCCATGAATATTGTGTAACTACCAATTTGTGCTTCTCAATCCCTTCTCCTTTTCACCTATTCTCCCAACGCCCTTATGCTCTGACAGCCATCAAACCATTCTCTGTATCTATTATTCTGTTCCTGTTCTGCTTGTTTGCTTAGTTTGTTTTTTCGATTCGATTGTTGATAAATATGTATTTATTGCCATTTTATTGTTCATAGTTTTGATTTTCTTCTTAAGTAAGTCCCTTTAACATTTCATTTAATAATTGTTTGGTGATGATGAACTCATTTAGATTTTTGATGTCTGGGAAGCTCTTTATCTGCCCTTCAATTCTAAATGATAGTTTTGCTGCATAGAGTAATCTTGGTTGTAGGTCCTTGTTTTTCATCACCTTGAATATTTCTTGCCAGTCTCTTCTAGCCTGCAAACTTTCTTTTGACAAGTAAGCTAACACTTATATGGGAACTCCATGTGGGTAACCAACTTCTTTTCTCTTTTTGCTGTTAAGATTCTCTATCTTAACCTTTGGCATTTTAATTATGATGTGTCTTGGAGTGGGCTTCTTTGCATCCATCTTATTTGGGACTCTCTGTGCTTCCTGGACTTTCATATCTGTTTCCTTCACCAACTTAGGGAAGTTTTCTTTCATCGTTTTTTCAAATAGATTTCCAATTTCTTGCTCTTTCTCATCTCCTTCTGGCACTCCTGCGATGTGACTGTTGGAATGCTTGAGGTTGTCCAAGAGGCTGCATATACTGTCCTCATTCTTTTGGATTCTTTTTTTTTCTTGTTCTGGTTGGTGGTTTTTTGCTTCTTTATGTTCCAAATCATTGATTTGATTCTTGGCTTCATCCTCTCTACTGTTGATTCCCTGTAAATTGTTCTTTATTTCAATTAGTGTATCATTAATTTCTTAACTAAATCTTTATGCTGTTGAGGTACTCACTAAGTTCTTTGAGCGTCCTTATAACCAATGTTTTGAACTCTGCATCTGATGGATGGCTTATCTCCATTTTGTTTAGTTCTTTTTCTGGAGTTTTGATCTGTTCTTTCATCTTGGCTATGTTTCTTGGTCTCATTTTGGCAGCCTTCCTGTGTTTGTTCTGTGTATTAGGTAAAGCAGCTATGACTCCTTGTCTTGGTGGTATGGCCTAGTGTAGTAGGTGTCCTGTGGGGTCCAGTGGCACTGCCTCCCCTATCACCAAGCTGGGTACTTGAGGTGCACCCTCTGTGTTGGCTGAGTACACTCTCCTCTTGTAATTGAGCCCTGATTGCCATTGGCAAATCAATGGGAGGCATTTACTCAGGCCAGTCAGCTGCCAAGATTAGCTGTGACCACCGACCACCAACCTCTGCCCTCTGTGGAGTATAAGTGTGCAGAGGCCCACTCCACATAGCAGGGCTCTGGTGCCTGCTTATATTGTCTGGTGCCACTTGGCATAAGCTATAAAGCGATCTTCAGCTGGCTGCTTCTTGTGCTGGGCTTGGAGCCGCTGTAGTGAGGCCAGACTGTAAACCAAGGCCAGCTGCTGCTAGTGCCAGGCTTGGGGCCACTTAGCAAGGTACGAGGGACTTGCTGAGGCCAGCTGCTGCTTGTTTAAGAGGATTTAGGAAGATCAGAAGCATCAGCCAAGACAAGTCGTATGGAAAATCCACTGTAACTGCTTGGGTGGGCCCATAAGTTGGGTGGGGCTGAGTCTCAGGGAATCACCAGGCTGGGGTAAACAGTGTGAGCTAGGTTGATGGAGTCTCAGATATAGTGCCCACCACGCTCTGTGGGCTGTGGCAGGAGGCCTCAGGAGAGGAGCAATGGCCTCTGTCAACAGTTCTCTCTTAGAGAAGGCTGCCCCCCAGCTCTCTTCCTGACACCAGACACTTCAGTTCCTCCTCGTGTGCCACTGGTGCCTTTGAAGCTGCTGCCCTGGTGCTGGAGCTTAGCAGGAATAAGTGAATAAATCTGTGGGTGGGCCCTTTAAGAGGAATTGTCTGGGAATCCAGCAGTCTCTTCCACTGACTCCCATCTCTACTGGTTTTTACAGCCAGAACTGGAACCCTGGGTTGGGGGGCCTGGTGTGGAGCTGGGACCCCTTGCTCCCCAGATGTCTCTCCCAATTTTTATCCACACTTGGGTGTGGGACCAGCCCATTCCATGTCTCTGCATCTCTGCCCCTCCTACCGGTCTGGATAGATGTGGTTTCTTCTTTAATTCTGTGGATGTAGTACCTCCATTCAACTTGATTTCTGTTGGTTCTGTGATGGTTCTATAGTCTCGTTGTAATTTTGATGTGGTTGTGCAAGGAGGCAAGCCATGTTTACCTAGGTCACCATCTTGGAGATCTCTCAATCAAACATAGTTTTATCAGACTACTTAATATGTGTCAGTCTGGTAGGTATCTCTGAATATTCTTACTTAGCATACCCCTAATAAGTCATACTTAGCATACCCCTAATAAGTAGAGCATCTTATGACCTATTTACTGGACATATATATATTGTCTTTTCTGTGAGGTGCCTGTTCACATCTTTTGCCCATTTTTCTGTGTGTTGTGTCTTTTTTTAACTGAGTTATAGTTACATAGTATTTTACATATTTCCTCCACCATTTTACAGTGTCTTTTTAAGGTTTTCATTTTAATACAATTTATTACTCTTTTATAGTTAATGCTTTTTATTTAAGAAATCTTTCTACCCTGTGGTTAAACAGATGTTCTCCTGTTCTGTCCTCAAAGATTTAAAGTTCTCCCTGTAAAAATAAATAACAAAAGAAAGAAAGGAAGTTCTGCCTTTAATACGTAAGTCCTTAATTTATGTGGACTTTATTTATATGTATGTGTAAGGTAGGGATCCATTGACATTTTTCTGCATTTGAATAGGAATTGATCCAGCATCAGTGATTTAACTCTTTCAGTGACAGAGGTTTTCTACTTGCGCCACCTCTTACACCAAGCGTGGGTTTTTTCCCCTCACCTCAACTAGTTTTCTAGTTCTCTGACACCAACTGGGTGTCCAACAATTCAATTAAATTTGGACATTAACTACCCAGAGTTATATATAGCACAGACCCCACAGGTTAAGGGCTCAGTCCCACAAGACTGACCCCAACTTCAAATGCCACTTACAAGTCTGGGGCCTCTTCTATCTAATTGGCTATAAACAAGAGGATCCCACCACCTCCTCCTCGGGTTCAATAATTTGCTAGAATAGCTCACAGAACTCAGAAAATACTTTATTTATGTTTACTCGTTTATTATAAAACATTGTAAAGGATATAACTCAGGAACAACCAGACGGAAGATAAGCATAGGGCAAAGTCTGGGGAAAGGGTCACGGAGATTCTGTGCCTTCTCCGGGTGCACCACTCTTCCATCACATCACCCTTCTAGTACCTTGGTGTGTTTCACAGCTTGGAAGCTCTCCAAACCCTGAATTTTACTGATTTTCATGGAAGTTTCATTACGTAGGCCTAATTGATGAAATCACTGGCCACTGCTAATTGAACTCAACCTACAGCCCTTTTCCCCAGTTCTAGTCAAAGGATGCAAAGTGACCCTTACACAAAGTCTTCTGGTGCCCTTCTTCATTGTCTACCACAGATTCCAGGATCCCCCAGACTGTTATTTCTGGCTTGTTAGGCCAATAGGGCCATTGCAGGCTTAGTGGATCACCATGTAGAAACTATCCTAGGAAGAGAGCCTGGGCAATTGTGGGCTCATGGTATTGCACTCTCTGCTGTCTACTCCCTGAAATAATTGCCACATACATTTTGTCTAGTTTTATGGTTGATTATTATGATAGGGCTAGTTTGGTATCATAGCCAGTAGTGGAAATATTTTTAACCATTTATTTAAAATTTTCTTTTTTACCATTAATGTTTTTTCTTTTATTGATTCTAGAGAGAGGGGAAGGGAGGGAGAGAGGGAGAGAAACAGTGATGTGAGAGAGAAACCTGGATCGGTTGCCTCTTGTTCACACCCCAACCAGGGACCGAACCTGCTGCTGTGCCCTCAACCAGGAATCAAATCCATGACTTTTTGGTTTGTGGGACAATGCCCAACAGAGCCACACCTGCCAGGGCAAAAATTTAAAAAAAAATTTTTTTTACCATTAAAAAAAAATCCTTAATTTTGTGAAATAGTTTTCTTATTTCTTAATAGAAAACCATTAAGATGACTTAACAGATAATTTTTTAAAAATCTTGCACAGAACAAAATACATTTGTATTTTGATACAAATTTTATGCTTAGACCTACAAATTTTTTCTTATTTTTTCCTTTTAAATATTTTATTGTTTTCATTATTACAGCTGTCCTAGTTTTTCCTCCTTTGTCCCCCTTCACCCATCCCACTCCCATGTCCATGGATCATGCATATATGTGGCTTAGACATATAAATTGATATTTAGTAAAATAAATGTGAAAAAACTCTCATTTTTAGATGGCTTAATGGTACAAATAACTCCAGAGACCATGGATGGCTTGCGACTAGCTCTACGAGAACAAAAAGACTTTAAAATTACATGTGGGAAAGTTGATGCTGTAGACCTGAGAGAATATGTGGACATTTGCTGGGTAGATTCTGAAGAAAAAGGAAACAAAGGGTAGGAACTTTTTGTTACTAAAATGTAATTGATTTGATTGGGGGGGGGATAAAAAATTCTGTTAATAAAAAGAAAAATTTTATTAATAAATATAGAATTATACCATGGATTTCAGTGCTTATATTCCAAATAATGAATGCAGCCGTATTTTTTCAAACATGTGTCTAACCAGGCCCATGTGTGTTTTCTTGGCCAGGATGTTGTAAGTTATTGAAGGTGGTCAGTTGGGAGGGGGCCAGTGACAAAATGTCTGTTGTATAGCAGTGTGGGCTTAATGCCTGGGCTGAGAAAGGCAAGACACTTTTTCTGTAGTATGGTACCTATTTTTGTCAAGTAGGTAAAGGATTCCCTTTGGATGTTTATTGTTTTATATTGATTCACTGTAAATACAAACAACTGAATTTAATAATATATACTTCAGAGGCCTTACAGAATATTACTGCCATTCCTACCTCTTTTCAGTTACCCATTTCCTTCCTTCTTTCCGTTCCTCCCTCTCTCTCTCTCTCCTTCAAGAATGGCTAAGGGGTCTGAAGCAAAGAAGGAAGAAGAGGAGTAATGCTGAGGGTTCTAAAATAGAATTTTTGAAATTCACGAGACAGCTTTTCTGTTAGGAGACTATTTAAGGTATTTTAAACCTCAGGTCTGAATTGGACATATGAAAAAGTAGATATAACTTGCTACACAATCAAGAAGTCTTAGTAAATGAATATAAACTACAGTTTTAATTATTTTCTACATAACTGATATCGTACTGCTGGTTTAAATTTATAACTTTTATAATTTTTCTCATTACATTTGTTCAAATCTAATAATTCATTTTATAAGCACCACAGTAGTAATAATTCTGTTATATTATGTTTTATTTTTTAGTGTTATTAGTTCTGTGGATGGAATATCATTACAAGGATTTCCAAGTGAAAAAATAAAACTGGAAGCAGATTTTGAAACCGATGAGAAGATTGTAAAGTGTACTGAGGTAGCTGAGAAAGAAGATTCCCTTCCCCTTACATGCTGTTTGGATATGGTTTCTGTGTTTTTAACTGGGAGATTTTGCAATACTCAACCTCTGAATGTTTAAGCACAGCTTATTACACTTTTTACATTACAACTTGAGACACATATTTCTTACCAGATTTCCTTTTATAACACCAGATTTGCATTTCTGTAGTGTTATTTCAGGCTATTGTATGATGGTACTGTCTGCTAGCTCATAGTTATTGAGCCCACAGCCTTTTGGTGTATGGGACAATGCTCCAGCCATCTGAGCTACCCAGCCAGGGCTGACCATATTATTTCCATTTTTTTCTTATTTTACAAAAATGAAAGTCTCTTATTGACATCTATTTATAATCATGTATGCAAATTATTTTTAAATGTTCCTTCTTTTCTTTCTTTCTTAAGAAGGGGATATGAAACAATAGACTCCTAAACCCTTAGTCCACCTCCATACTCACCCTCAGTCTATGTCCCAGGTCAGGCAGTGTTACTTATTGTGTATGTATTCTTCCTGATTTTGTGCATGCACAAGATAGAAACTATAGAAGATACAGAAATTATAGAACACTATTTCTTTGTTTCATCTTAACTTTACTAAGATGTTCTTATAGCACGGTGATCTTAAAGGAAGACTCATTAGTATCCTCCTTTAAACTGAGTTATTTAACAAGGCTTTCGTTGCTACAGGTTAACTTTAGGCAGAAATAGCTAAGTCATTCCTAAATCCGATAACCTTTGGATTTGCATCAACTTACAGATCATGGGTGTGTGTGTGTGTGTGTGTGTGTGTGTAATGGATATATATATATATAATACATATAGTAATATATGTTATGTTAACTTGTATATATATTATATTACTCTTAAGCCAGTGAATTTCATGGCACTAACATTAGAATTTTATTAATAAAGTTGAATCAAAACTAATAACTCGTATTTTAAAATCATGACTTCTTTCCTAATTAAATACATTTCAGGTCTTCTACTTTCCAAAGGACCAGGATTTATCTATTTCAGCAGTTCATTATCAGTTTGCAAAAGAAATAGCCATGGCTTGTAGTGCTGCACTGTGCCCTCATCTGAAAACTCTAAAGAGTAATGGGATGAATAAAATTGGCCTCAGAGTTTCCATTGACACTGATATGGTGAGGCATGTTTTTGTGATATATTTTTGAAATAAATGTATCCTATATTAAAATGATCAAAAGTTTTCCTTTAACCTTTTATTTTGGGATGAATGAAGACAACAGATATTTGTTGAACATTAATGTGTGCATACACTTCATGTACATTATCTCCTTTACTCTCCACAGTGGGTCAGCAAACTTGTTTTTTTTAATTGTTCAGTTACAGTTGTCCCAGTCCCCAGCCCACCTCCCCACCCCCCATCCCTCAGTCAGTCCCCACCTTGTTGTCCATTACCATGGGTCCTTTATACATGTTCCTTGCCTAGATCCTTCCCTGTCTTCCTCCCCCTCCCCCCTCCTCTCTGGTCACTGTCAGTTTGTTCCTTATTTCCATGTCTCTGTTTCTGTTTTGCTCATTTGCTTCTTTTGTTCATTATGCAAACATTTTTATAAAAGGTTAGACATTAAATATCTTAGGCATTGTGGGCCAAGGGATCTCTTTCACAGCTATTCAACTCTTCCATTATAGTGCAAAAGCAGCCTTAGTATGTAAACTAAAAAGGTGGCTGTGTTCCAGTGAAACCTAAGTTTGCTAACCCCTGCTCCACAACAATCCTGCTTGATGAGTAGGTTTTTAAATTTATTATTCTGAATAGACTGTATATTCACATGATTTAAAATTACACTAAAACTGTATATATAACAGTATGACCTCATTGAACATTCCCAGAGAACAGCATTCACACTGTAGTCTAGGTAATTAGCTCCTTAACTCCCTGCTACAATAAATGATGCCCAGTAGAGTTGTGTACGGTAATAGACTTGCAAAGATCTCCTACCTACCCTTAACTCCAAACCCTTTAGTCCAGCTCCTCCCATACTCCCTCTCATTCTTCCTTCCAGGGGAGGCAGTCAAACTTCACCCATTTCTATGTATTCTTTGTGATTTTATGCATATACAAGCAAACAAGTGTGTGTCCTTTTACCCCCTTTCCACTTTTTTTTTTAACTTGGCTTCTTTAATATACCTTAGATATTTCATGTTACTGCATATTCTTTTTAAGTTGCATAGTAGTAGTTTATTATAGAAATGACTATAATGTATTTAAGTGGTTCTTATGCATGTTTGGTATGTTCTGATTGACATTTGGTTATCCACAATATTTTGCCTTTGCGTAAGTGTATGTCAGAAACATTCCTAGAAGTAGAATTGTTAGGTCCAAGTATATACTCCATAGGTATTACCATACTGTCTCAAGTGGAGGTTATGCCAATTTATATTTCTACCATAATTTGTGAGAGCATTCTTTTCCTCTACATCCTTATCAGAGCAGTATGTAATCAAACTTTTGAACTTTACCAATTTGATAGGTAAAAAATGGTACTTCAGTTATTTTGATGTGCATTTCTATTTCAAACATCCAGAACAATAGATTTCAAAGCAGTTTCTTCATTAGAATGG
The DNA here is from genome assembly GCA_004026545.1 of Mormoops blainvillei. Classification (NCBI taxonomy): domain Eukaryota; kingdom Metazoa; phylum Chordata; class Mammalia; order Chiroptera; family Mormoopidae; genus Mormoops; species Mormoops blainvillei. The sequence continues at coordinate 55,994 of PVJD01006837.1, forward strand.
TTTATCTAAACATGAAAAGAGTTCACATACTGAAGTTTTGCTTTTTGTCAGCCAAGATGTGTTACATTTCTTATTGGAAAAAACTTATATTTTCATCTCACTGTTAAAAGTCCCTTTTTTAAGGAAACATCTGATAATTGTTTGTTATTTGAGTAAGCATTGTTAACATTTTTTAGGCAGATTAGAATGTAATTTTTATCAGCAACATTAAATTCAAATATTAAGTATTATGCAACAACAAATTCAAAATATTTTAAAGTAGCTTACTTTTTTAATACCATGGGGTTTTTATTTAGGTCATGTTGGTAATCGTTCAAAACCTTAAGCCCTCCAGTGTGTTTACATGTTCATTGAGAAGAAACCTAAAGTATGAATTGGTGGCAATTTTTTAAATTTTAATGACATCTGTGGGAAGAACAGTTATAATTTATCTAATAGATGGGTAAAAGAAATGTAGGAGAATATATTATGAATAAAATGTCAATCATTTACTTAACATACTTAATCTGGATGACTTTTTTAGTTTATTTTATATTTATCTGCTGAACTACTCGAGATTGCTCACTTTCTAAGGCTGACTTATCAAATTTTTTTTTTCCAGGTTGAATTTCAGGCAGGATCTGAAGGCCAACTTCTTCCTCAGCATTATCTAAATGATCTTGACAGTGCTCTCATCCCTGTGATCCATGGTGGGACCTCCAACTCTACTAGTTTACCATTAGAAATAGAATTAGTATTTTTCATTATAGAAAATCTTTTTTAAGTGAAAAGATGTTAGTAAATCATATTATTATATATTGCAGACTGATGTGTTAAAACTAACTCTAGCACTAAACCTGAAAGGCCACAGACACTAAAAGTATATGTTTGATGTTTGAAACACATAAAAGCTTTGCTTTATAGGCAGGAATGATCTTTTTTAAATCATTAGCACAATTTCCGTCTCTAAAAACTTATGAGATCCAGTTTTTGAAGCTTCACACTTAATAAAAATACTAAAAAGACAAGGATTACTTCTGTTTTTAAGAAATTTGTAGCATTTATTGTGTTATTTAAATGCTATGCCAAAGTATCTGCACTTAGGTAACACCTCTTTATGCCAAGATCGATTTTAATAAAGGCCCTTTTCAGGTGTAACCTTATTAAGGGAAATAAATATCTGTTTTCTGTATATGCCAGTTAGATTATTGGTTTCTAAAGTCTGTTAGAGTGTATTTCAACAGCACAGACCAGTTTCCGTATTAGACTTAATATGATAATTCTTTGAATAAGGCAGATAACTTATTTGTATAATTGGAGTGGAGACCTACCTCCAGACTAGATGAACTCTGGATTAAAATCAGAATTTTGCCTTTTTCCTTCTCAAATTATTACACATTTATTTTTTTCCCCTTGATTAAGTGGGTATTCTTAAAATAACTGTGGGTGCTTCAGGATTTTGTGCTTCTATATTTAAGTATATTGTTTTTATAACAAGAACATGTGATTCAGTATGTGTTTTATAAATCTTTAATAATTTATGAATAGGCAATATTTTTGTATTGCAGTGTATTATTTTTCCTTCTTTCTTTCCAAAATATACCACTGTATTTGCCACTTATAATAGTGATTGACGACAGGCCAGATGACCCTTGAAGTAGTCATTATGTAGCAATAAATGAAGCCTGAAACAGGTTTTTTTTTTAACCTCTCCTTTAAACCTTAGAAATTTTTAGGCAAGTCTACATATTTTCATTGACACCAATGTATTAATTATAAATTTTAATGAACTAATTACTTTTGCATATTTTAAATTCTTTATATGGTAGTTATTTTTTATAACAATATTAACATAAGTTAAATTCTATGTATTTAAAACTGTTACAGAGCTTTCTTCTTTACTTCAGACAGCAAAATAAGAAAAGTATGTTATGTTAAAAAAAAGTGATCAGTATATTTTAGTTACTCCTGTCATTTAAGTTATATAAAATATAATCATATTTTGATGCTTTTTTATTCTTAAGTGGAATATATGTTTTTGTATCAAAAACACTTGTATATCTCAAGAAAAAGAAATTACATGCTTTAATAGCCATGCTTTAAGAAAAATATTTAGGAAGCATCTCAACTTGAAGACCAAGTCAGAGTTAACTCAGGAACTGCGGTCTCAGGCTAGGAGAGACTAAGAATTTTAATCAGATTGGCCATAGGTTCCTACTAAATTACATATGCTGTACTAGCCAAAGACACAGTATGGAGGAGAGTATCCGTCTTCTGAAAGTAGCTACTTCATAAACAGTGTAACATGTTGCAGATATTAAATAAAATGGTGACATGTAATAACTCATGAAGTTTATTGAAATGGTATAAAGTAAAAACAATATGAAACTCAATTTATGTGTTCTTTACATAGTGTGTGTTTATTTTACAATATAAATAATTGCACAATCTGTGAATACTGGAACTTAAAGGTGGAGGGCTCTTCCTATGATGGGATAGCATTGGATTTATTTTTTAAAAATCTCTAAATTTCGTAAGAATTGGAATTATGGAATTTGGAGGTACCTTTTAAAGATTTCTCTGTAGATGTATGATTCTGAATGCATTTACTTATTTGGTCATGTTCTTCACATTGGTACTTAATTTGAAATTTTAATTGTTTTAAAGGTGAAAAAATAGAATGGTTCTTTGTACTCAGTCTGCAATGACCTGTTTTTGGTCTAATGCCTTTTAATACTACTCTCTTTCTCTGAATTTTGAAATATGAAGTAAAATCTAGCCCATTGTTTTATGCAGCCATCCAACAAACTTTGTGTCTATATACTTGCTATATGCAGAGCACTTTATTAGCCTTCACTGGTTGAAAGATGAATAAAACAGTTCTTTTCCTCTTGGAGCTGAATGTGTGAAGCAGATCATTAACAAAGTAAAAGTAATTGCTATAATAGAAATATGGACCTACATGAGGTGGCTAGAAAACCACCCAGGAGGATAACTATAGCAATAATGAGAAGGCAACCTGAGAACCTATTAGATAGTGGGCACTAAACTTGTCTAGGCAAGAGTTAAAAATCTAAGAAGTAAGTAATATGTAAAAAAGACTGAACTTCCCCTTTTAAGGCAATTTAGAGAGCTTTTTGTGTTGTGTGAATCTTACCTTAATAATTTAATTACTATAAAAGTAGTAGCCTGACTCTGGTGTCTCAGTCACATAAATTTATAAGCTTGGATTTAGATACTGTTTCATAAGCAAATAACAGAGCTTTTCTTTTTTTAATAGCAAGCATAACTTTGATTACTTGACTCATATTTTAAAAGCAAATATCTTGAAATCAGAAACCTCAAAACCATCCAGGTTTTAATTTTTCTCTGTGATTAAGAAAAACCTCTTCCATATACGTGATATACAGGGTCTGGCACAAATAACACCCTCCCTTTTTTATTACAAAATCTTTTACTACAAAGTCATAAGCATGTAATTCTATAATATAACAATACCACACTTAAGCACACCATACGACATTTTAGGTGAAATGTTCATACCAGCCACACTCAAGCATGCATTACTTCTGCTGGATCATATACATGATTCAAATATCAAAAAAATATTAAAAATGTATCAATGTAAATTTTACCTCCCATCTTGTATGCATATACCTTGTTCTTCCCACTCTCCAAACTCAACAAGAAATCATTTTTATTAGTTTCTTGTGTATCTCCCCAAGGTTTAGGAGCAGTAGCATCATGCGCATATATATATATAATTTTTTTTTGTTTTTCTTTTTTCCTCCAATTTTTTTAAAACAAATATAGCATGCTATTTATACTGAAGAACACAACATTGTAACCAGCTGAGCCACACTGGCCAGGGCAAGGGTAAATGCTACTGAAATGAATGGAAAGACAGAAGTCCCAACCAAAAAAATAGAAGCGCTATATATATGTATATTTAATGTAAATTTTAGAATCGAAAAATACAATAATAAAAAATTTACTGAAGGGTCTTCATAGTAGAATGGAGATGACCAAGGTAAGAGAGTGAATTTGAATATATCCAATCTAAATAACAAAGAGAAAAAAGTAGAAAAAAAAATAAAGAACTTTGAAGACCTATGGGATAATATCAAAAGGTCATAGGAGTCCCAAAAGAGTGGAAGAAAGAAACAAAAACTATAACCAGGCACATCACAGCCAAACATAAGGAAAAGATCTTGAAAACAGCCAGGGGATAATGACACTGTTTATGTGGAAGAACAAAGATCTGAATTATGGACAACTTTTCATAGAAATCATGAAGGCCAAGCCAAGTGCTAGAAACAGCCTAAGTGCTCATCAGTAAATGGCTGGATCAGAAAACTGGTACATTTACAGAATGGAATACTACTCAACAGAAAGAAGGAACTCCTATCCTTTGCAACAGCATGGATGGAACTGGAGAGCATTATGCTAAGTGAAATAAGCCAGGGGGTGGAAGACAAATAACATATGATCTCACCTATAAGTGGAACCTAATCAACAAAACAAGCGAGGAAAATAGAACCAGAGTCATGGAAATAAAGAACAAACTGACAGTGACCAGATGGGAGCAGGGAGGGGGATAATGGGTGAAGAAGGGGAAGGGTCAAGTCAAGGAACATGTATAAAGGACTCATGGACAAAGACAGTGGGGGTGGGGGAGGGTTGAATGTGGGAGATGGGGTGGGTAGGGTGGGGAGAGTAATGGGGGGGAAATGGGGATAACTATAATTGAACAGTTTTAAATTTTTTTTTTTTAATTTAGAAAACAATCATGGAGGGCAGAGACAGTGGGACACCATGTATTTAGTGCTTAAAAACAACATCTATCAACCCAGAATCTCTTAATTAGCAAATATATCCTTCAGGAAGAAAAGTGAAATAAAAACAATTTCAGAAAAAGGAAAACTAAGGGAATTCATTGCCACTAGACCTGCTTTAAAGGAAATACTAAAGAAAATGCACAGGTAAGGAAAAGGTAGCAGAGGGAACCCTTAAATGCCAGGAAAGATGGAAAAGCAACAAAAGTGGTAATATCTGAGTAAACAGTAGACTTTTTTTTTCATATTTTAAGTTTGTTAAAGTATGTATAGTTGCTGAAATAAAACATAACATTGACAGGAATTTCAGTGTATATAGATCTAATACATGTGAGAATTGCATCCAAATGTGGGGGATAGTAAAGGGACCTATGTGGTAATAGTATGGTTTCAGTATTTTACTTGAAGGGATAAAAGATTCTAAGTAGATTGCAGGAAGTTTGGTATGCAATAATCTCTAGAGCAACCATTAAAAAAAAAAACCAACTATCCACAGCAATATATTTTAAAAAGGCAATATAAATTAAAATGGAATCCTAAACACAATAAGGCAGCCAGAAAGGAAAACAGTAAAAAACAGGAAAACAGAAAATTAATGATAAATGGTAGACCAGTAGACTGATAACCAACAATACAAAAAATTAAATGATCTAATATGGCAATTAAAATATAAAAATTAGATTTAGAAAAAAAACGCTATCTACAAGAAACCACCTGAAACATGATGGTATGTATAAATTAAAAAGTAAAAAGATGAAAAAAGGCCTATCATGTAAATACTAAAAACAAAAAACCCTGGAGTTGCTGTGTTAATATCTCATAAAGCAGACTTTAGTAAAAGGAAAATTAACTCTGGTTTATTGTTCCATTTCATAGACTGAGTAATAAGGTTAACCTGCTATATGTCTAAGAACTAACTGAATTAAAATTTGACAAATTTTCTACCATTTAGGACTCTCCAAAAATGAAGTAAGCTGTATTAAATTAATCATGCAGGTTTTTGATGACTGCTTATAATTTCAGAGCCAGATGAAGTATAAAGGCCCCTACTTTCACTAAAAAAAAAAATTCAGTCTTATTTCTAGGCACAGGGACTACTTATGAAGCTAGAGGTCACATAGCTGAAACTAGAACCCACGTCTGCTCTTCTCACTATACCCAATACTCATATCTAGATGATGTCTAAGATTCTTTTTTTTTTAAACCTCACCTGAGGATATGTTATATTGATTTTAGAAGGGGAAAGAGGGAGAAAGAAACGTCAATGTGAGACAAAACATTAGTCGGTTTTCTCTCGTATGCATCCCAACCTGAGATTGAACCCAAAACCTTTTTTTGATGTACAGGACGACTCCAAACAACTGAGCCACCTGGCTAGGGCAAGATTAATTTTTAATCCAGGAATCTGCTTTCATGTTTCAACACTAAGTAAACACAACTGAGTGGCAACAATGCCTGACAGTTTAAGTTAAAAAAGTTAAGCAGCTAAAAAATATTTAAATTGTCCAGTCTCTGGACTATATCAAACTCAAAAGAAACCATCAACAAAACAAAAAGACTGTCAACCCACTGGAAGAAGATACAGGGTCCAGCACAAATAATGTCCCTTTTTTATTACAAAGTCATAAACATGTAGTTCTGTAACAATATCATACTCAAGCACGCCATATAACATTTTAGGTGAAATGTTCAAATTAAAACTATAAATTGTCACACCCATCTTATTACCCCACCAACCAAACTCAAAGCAGGCCTTACTTCTGCTGGACCCTGTATCTGCAAACCATACCTCCTGTAAAGTGCCAATAGCCAAAATACATAAAGAACTTCTACAACTCAACAACAGCAAAACAACCGCATTAAAAAATGGGCAGAGGATCTGAAGAGACACTTTCCCAAGGAAGACATACAGATGGCCCACAGATATATGAAAAAATGTTCAACATCACTAGTTACAAGGGAAATGCAAATGAAAACCACAATGAAATATAACCTCACAGCTGTTAGAATGGCTATTGTCAGTAACACAAGAAGTAACAAGTGTTGGGAGAGGATGTGGAGAAAGGGGACCCTTCCACACTGTTGGTGAAAATGTCAATTGGTGGAGCCATTACAGGAACATTATGGAGGTTCCCCCAACAGTTAATACTAGAGCTATCATATGATCCAGCAATCCCTCTTCTTGGTATCTACCCCCCAAAATTTTTTAAAAATTTATTTGTAAAGATATATGTACCCCTGTGTTCGCTATACCATTATTTACAATCGTCAAGACCTAAGTGGCCTTTCAAGGATGATTGGGCAAAGAAGATAGGGTGCATATACACAATGGAATACTGCTCAGCCATTAAGAAAAGATGAAATATTCCCATTTGTGACAACATGGATGGATCTTGAGAATATAGGTCATGCCAAGTGAAATAAGTCATGTGGAAAAGGAAAAGAACAATATGACATCACTAATATGTGGGATATTAAAAAAAGGCAACAAACAGAACAAACAAAAACATACAGACTACAGAATGGTGGTTACCAGAGGTGAAGGAGGAAGGGGAGAATGAAAAGGGTGAACATGACAAATATCTGGTGATGGAAGGAAACTAGAATTCGGGTAGTAAGCACAGAATGAAGTACACAGATGTAGTATAAAGTTGCACACCTGAAATTTATATAATGTCATTAACAATGTTACCCCAATAAATTTCAAAAATAAGGAAGCTATCGATGTAGGCATATTTTCAAAGAAATTAGAGGCAACCAGGAAGTAAAAATAGAATTAATTTAGGACACATCTTGCTAATATGCACAAAATAAATTGAGAAGAAGCACAGATGCTCACAGTTCAAAACTACGGTGGCTTGATGCTGAGATACTGAATGTGGTTTCCAGGGACAGAGCTTGATTGGTGCCACTCTTGTTGCTTGGGATATGTACTGCCTATATAGGGGCTCACTGCAAAACAATGCAATTATCACTTTTTGCCTTTTTTTGTAAAAGTGAAATCCTTTTTGGATTTCTTTAGGTTAAAAAAAAAGGTATAATGTAGGTCTTTCATTAAAGCAAAGTGGTGTAAAGGGAGCTTTCAAAAAGTGGAGGATACCTGTATTTGCTGGACTATTTTTAAGCAAATCCCAGACATCATCATTTCATGCCACATACTTCAGTATGAGCTCTAAAAATAGGACAGTGAAACGTAATTTTAATTAAGTCAGTTATTATAAAATCTATGAAAATATTGACCTAATACTATGATCAGTAGGCCATAAAAACTTTTGTACTGCAACTGAGACTATCGAAAAAAGACAAACTGCAAAAATGGAAGAAAATATTTGCAAATAATATATCTGTTAAGGAACTTGTAGTCAGATTTTATAAACAATTTGTACAAAGCTTCCCGTCAAGACGGTGATGTAGGCAGACATGGCTTGCTGCTTCGCACAAGCACATCAAAATTACAACTAAAATATAGAACAACCATCACTCAGGAATGTCAGAAATTGAGTTGAATCGAAGTCACAACCATGGAATTGAAGAAACCACATCCATCCAGACTGGTAGGAGGGGCATGGATGCTGATTGGGCTGGCCCCCCACCCACATGGATAAAAATTTGGGAGGCATATCTTGGGAGTGGGGCATACCAGACCCACACCAGGTCCCCCAGCCCAGGATTTCAGTGCCAGCAAGGTAAGTCCCCACAACTTCTGGCTGTGAAAAACAGTGGGATTGAGTCAGTGGGTGAGACTACTGGAGCCCTAAGCAGTTCCTCTTGGGAAACCCACACATGGACTCACCTACGCAGACTTGCTCCCTCTGAGCTCCAGCACCAGGCTGGCAGCTTGAAGGGCACCAGCGGTATACAGAGAGAGACTGAAATGTCTGACACTGGGGCGAGCAGAGGCCGTTGTCCTTATGCTGAGCTCTCCTCCCACACAGCCAGTAGGCTGGTGCCATATTTGAGACTCCATCAACCTGGCTAACACTGTGTGACTCATCTTGGAGATCCCCAGAGGCTCTGCCCCACCCAACTTGTGGGCCCACCCAAGCTGCTTTTCCATAAGAATGGCTGGTCTTGGTTCCTATTTCCTATCAAACCAGGTGGCTTCAGTGAGCCCTAGCAGCAGGCAGATGACAGTTACAGTTTGGCTTCATCTGGGAATTCCTAAGCCCACCCAAGTGGCAGCCATCTCATATTGCTTTACAGCTTAGGTCGGGTGCCCCAGGCAAAACAGGTGGAAGCTGACCTTGGCCTGCACCACCTGGGAAACTCCAGGTCCAATGCACCCAGTGGACAGTGACACACCGTGTTGGAGCTCCACCGCTCTGCCCCTGCACAATTTATCCTCCATGGACAGTGGAGATTGGTGGTCAGTGGTCACAGCCAGTCCTTGCAGCTGACTGGCCTAAGTAAATCTCTCCCATTGACCTGCCAACAGCAACTAAGCCTCAATTACAAGAAAAGGGTGTACTTAGCCCACACAAAGGGTGCATTTCGAGCACCCAGTTTGGGAAATAGGGGACGCTGTGCAACTGGACCCTATAGAACACCTACTACATTAGGCCACACTACGAAGACATGGAGTCAAAGCAGCTCTACCTAATACATAGAAACAAACACAGGGAGATTGCCAAAACGAGGAGACAAAGAAACATGACCCAAATAAAAGAACAAATCAAAACCTCAGAAAAAGAGCTAACCGAAATGGAGATAAGCAATCTATTAGGTGCAGATTTCAAAACACTGTTTATAAGGATGCTCAAGGAACTTAGTGAGGACCTCAGCAACATAAAAAAGACCCAGTCAGAAACAAAGGATACACTAATTGAAATAATGGACAATTTACAGGGAAACAACAGTAGACTCGTTGAAGCCGAAAATCAAATCAGTGACTTGAAACATAAGGAAGCAAAAAAACAACCACACAGAACAAGAAGAAAAAAGAATTAAAAAAAAAATGAGGGTAGTATAAATAACCTCCGGGACAACTTTAAGAAGTCCAACATTTGCAATCATAGAGGTGCCAAGAGGAGAAGAGAAAGAGGAAGAGATTGGAACTCTATCTAAAAAACTGAAGGAGAACTCACTAATTTGGTGAAGGAAATAGACATGCAAGTCCAGGAAGCCCAGAGAGTCCCAATTATGATGGATGCAAAGAGGCCCACTCCAAGACACATCATTATTAAAAGGTCAAAGGTTAAAGATAGAGACTCTTAAAAGAAAGGCAAAAAAATTTACCTAGTGGAAGGTTGCCAGATGAGAGAGGGGAGGGGGAGAATGGATGAAGAGGTGAGGGGATTAGAAGTACAAAAAGGTAGTTACAGAATAGCCATGCGAAGTAAAGTACAGTATGGAAATAGAGTAGCCACAGAAGTTATATACATGACCTATGGACATGAACAATGACGGGGGTATTGCCTGAGGGAGTAGGGGTCCCTGGGTGGAGGGGCGCAAAGGGGCAATAATCAGGACAACTATAATAGCACAGTCAATAAAATATAATTATTAAAAAAAAGAATGTTTACAATTCAACAAAAACCCCCACAAATAACCCAATGTAAAAACGAGCAAATGATTTGAATAGAGATGTCTCCAAGGAAAATATATGAATAATCAATAAGCACTTGAAAATATGCTCAACATTATTAGTCACTAGGAAAATGCAAATCAAGAACACAATGAGATACTATTCATATCAACTTGTATGGCTCTAATCAAAGAAAAAACAACAGATAAGTAGCAAGTGTTGGTGAGGCTTTGGAGGCACTGGAACTCTCATACATTGCTGTGGGAATGTAAAGTGCAGCTGTTTTACAAAACTGGCAGTTCCTCAAAAAGTGAAACATAAAGCTACCACATGAACCAGCATTTCCACTCCTATGTATATATACCCAAGAGAAATATGTCCAGATACTTCACATTTCTACCCAAAACTTGTCCATGAATGTTCATAGTAGCATTATTCATTGGTAGCCAAAAAATGGACATGACACAAATGTCCATTGGCTGATCAATGGACAAATAAAATGTGTCATATGCAAACCGTAGAACTTTATTTGGCCATAAAAAAGAATAAAGTACTGATACACACTATAATATGGATAAACCTTGAAAATATTAATCCAAATGAAAGAAGCCAGTCACAAAAGACTATATATTGTATCACCCTATTTATATGCAACATCCAGAATACTTAAATCAGCAGAGACAGCTCGGGAGGAAATGCGGAGTGACTGCTTCGGTGCGATGAAAATGTTCTAAAGGTGATTGTGGTGCTGGCTGCATAAATCTGACTACACTCCGAATACAATGAATTGTACACTTTAAATGTATAACACTTTAAATTATAACGGAAATGCAAATCAAATACAAATCGATCAATTGTATATCTCAAAGATTTTTTTAAAATGTGGCTGAAGTCGTTACTATTTAGTGTTTTCTGAAACTCAAGAAATATTTTTGAATAAACTAGAGAATATGCAGAAAACACGGAATCCGGTTGAAGAGAGATTTAAATAATTACAACTCAAGTCTAGAAAGTCTTCAGTATACTGAAATCTGAAGAGCTGGGTGAGAAGAGCTGCCTTTGTGTTATGTATCGGGTGATGTAGTTATTCTAATTTTGCAACTGACAGAGTAAATTACATTAGTCACAGAACCAGAAAATGCTAGGGCTAATTCAGATAAACCTGACTGCAGAGTGTTCTTTCTCCATCCTCAGAATGGTTGCAGAAAGTAAGGAATTAAGGAGCGCAGAGAAAGCTGTGGGTGTGAGAATCTAGTTGCTACGGTGTTTTCGGAGTGAACACTGGTAAAGAAAGAAGGGGACATGAAACTTTCAAGTCATCAGTTCCGGACTTGGGCAGAAACACTCATTTTTTATAAAGAAATGATTCCATGTCGTTTTAGGATGTTACTAAAACTAAAAAGAGAAAATATAACCAACTTTGGAAATTCGTACCCTACACCAGCAACTGCTTTCAATCTTGGGTCTCATCCTTTTCCTCTGTCTTGCCTCACCCAGCTGGCGCCGTTCACAACTACCTGTTTTCTGACTACCTTTCCAATGAACAATCAGCGCGACACACGGACGCGAAATGAGCCGCGGAGTCTGCGCACAAGCGAAACTCGAGTCACAGCCTCTGAGCTTGCGCACCACCCCGCCCCCGCCCCCGCAACACGCCGCTTCCGCCTCCGCTTCGCAAGTTTCCTCCCAGGCGGGTCTAAGAGGCCTCTCCTCCGTGGTTTGTTGAGTCTGTTTTCCCAGCCACCTGTGACAGGCTTCCTGCGATGCCCTCCGCTTAGCGCCTGCGCGGACTGTGGGCGTCCGTCACCATGGCAACGACCGCTGGGGGCCCTGGTAAGCGACGGTCCCCGCTCCGCAGAATTGACTCCACGACCTGCGCTTTGTCTGTCCTCGTGGGGGGGTGGTAGGGGCGCTTTGAGAGACTTCTGGCAGCACCTCCCTTTTTTAGATCCTCTCGATCCGCATTCTCATCGCGCCCCCACAGTCCACTGGCCTGAACCTTGATTCCCACGGTGGGTGTTAAGCGAAAAAAGCGTCTGGGGCGACCAAGATTGGCAAGAATATTGTGCCCTTTTTAAAAAGAAATTTTTTTTAAAGAAAAGTTTTAGGTTCATAAGAAAATTGAGCGGAAGAAACAGTCTCCATATATCCCCTAACTGATTACACGTGTAGCCTCCCTATTATCAACATTTTCTCTGCTAGTTACAATTGCGAACCTTCACTGACATGTCATAATCACCCAAAGTCCACAGTTGACCAGGGTTTACTCTTGGTGCTGTACATTCTATGGGTTTAGAGAAATGTATAATGACATGTATTCATTATGGTATCATGCAAAATAGTTTATCTGCACCCAAATTCTCTGTATTCCACCTATTCATCCCCATCCCTGACAGCTATGATCTTTTTACTGTCTCCATAGTTTCGGCTTTTCTAGAATGTCATGTAGTTGGACTCATGTATTATGTCACCTTTTCATATCGGCTTCTTTCACTTGGCAATACGCATTTAAGTTTTCTCCATGTCCTTTTTCGGCGTGATAGCTCATTTCTTTTTAGCATCAAGTAATATTTCATTGTTTCCATGCACCACAGTTTATCTATTCATACATTGAAGGACATCTTGGTTGCCTCCAAGTTTTGGTAATTATGAAAAAAGCTGCTGTAAACATCCATGCAGGTTTTTGTGTGGGCTTGTTTTCAACTCCTTTGGGTAGATATCAGGGAGCGAACTGGATCATATGGTAAGAGTATGCTTAGTTTTATAGGAAACCGCCAAGCTATCTTCCAAAGTGTCTGTGTCATTTTGCATCCCTCTCAACAATAAATGAGAGTTCTTGCTGCTTCACACCCTCACCAGCATTTGGTGTTATTGGTATTCTGGATTTTGGCCACTCCAATAAGTGTGTAGTTATACTTTGTTTTGTGTTTCTCTTATGACACATCACGTGGAACACCTTTTAATGCTTGCCTTCTGTTTATCTTCTTTGGTGAATTGTTTGTTGAGGCCTTTGGCCCATTTTTAAAAATTGGGTTGTTTTCTTATTGTTGAGTTTTAAAAGTTCTTTGTATATTTTGGGTAACAGTCCTTTATCTGATGTGTGTCTTTTGCAAATATTTTCTCCCAGTCTGTGGCTTGTCTTCTTATTCACTTGACATGGTCTTTCCCAGAGCAGAAATTTTTCATTTTAATTAAGTGCAGCTAATCTGTTATTTCATGAATGGTGCCTTTGGTATATATTAAAAAGTCATTGACACGCTCAAGGTCATCTATGTTTTTCTCCTGTATTATATTCTAGGAGTGTTATAGTTATGCCTTTTACATTTAGGTCTATGATCCATTTTGAGTTAATTTTTGTGAAAGGTGTAAGGTCTGTGTCTAGATTCATGTTTTGTATGCGGATGTCCAGTCTGAGAACCACTTGTTGAAAAGCGTTTCTTTGCTTCATTTTATTGCTTTTGTTCCCTTGTCAAAGATCAGTTGACTTCGTTTATGGAGGTCTCTTTGGGAAATCTCCATTCTGTTCTACTGATCTGTTTGTTCTTTCACTGATATTGCACTGCCTTGATTACTGTATTTTTATAGTAAGTCTGAATGATGGGCAGTGTCATTACTTTGTTCTCCTTCAATATTGTGTTGGCTCTTCTGGGTTTTTTGGCCTCCGTATAAACTTTGAAATATGTTTGTCAGTATCCACAAAAATGACTTGGTGGGATTTTGATTAGGATTGCTTGAATCTATAGATCAAGTTGAGAACATCTTGACAATATTAACAGTATTGACATCTTAATGATATTGAGTCTTTGTGTTCATGAATATGGAACATCTCTCTATTTAGTTCTTTGCTTTCATCCATCATATTTTTGTAGTTTTTCTCATATAGATCTTGTACATATTATGTTAGATTTATACCTAAGTATTTCAGTTTTCTAGGTGCTAATGAAAATGGTATTATTTTTCATTTCAAATTCCATTTGTTCATTGCTCATATATAGGAACTCAATTCACTTAAGTATATTAACATTGTATCCTTCATCCTTTTCTCAGTTTAAATTTTTTCCTGACTGGAAAAATAACGCATGCTTATTATAGACCATGCAGAAAAGAAATCCACATAGTGACAATACTCAGAGGCACCAATAGTAAGTTTATGGTATATTCGTATTTTCTAACAATTCTAACTTTTAAGAAAATATAGTTAAGGTCATAGTATACTTGCCATCATATACTATATACCTTTTTAAATTTTCTCTCACTTTTTAAAAAATATACAAACTAGTTTTTTTAAGCATTAGTTTTTAGTGGCGTAGAACAACACAAATTTATTAAAGTTCTGGAAGTCAGAAATCTGAAATGGGTCTTGCTGAGCTAAAATCAAAGAGTCGGGATGGCGGCACTCCCTCTGGAGGGCTCCAGGGGAAAATTAGTGTTCTTGCCTTTATCATCTCATCTATGGAGACCGCCTGAGTTCTTGTTTCATGATCTCTTCCTCCATTTTCAAAGCCTGCAGTGGCTGGTTGAGTCTTTCTCATATTGTATCACTCTGACACTGACTCTCCTGGCCACCTCTTGCACTTAATAAGGGTCTTGTGATTAAACTGGACCCATCTGAATGACGTATACTAATGTCTTCACTTCAAAGTCAGCTGAATAGAAAACTTAATTCCATCTGTAACCTAAATTCCCTCTTGCTATGTAATATAACATTGTCACAGTTTCCAGGGATTAGGACATAGACATCTTTGGTGGGGTATCATTATTCATCCTTTAATGCTTCATTGCATTATATGGATGTAAATTATACATTAAAAGGAGTAAATTATAATTTACTCCTTTTTTTTTCACTTAATGTATCTTGAGATTACCTATATCTGTACATGTAGATTTGCCTCATTCTTTTTAATGGCAGCATAACGTTCCATCACACAGATATCCCTTAATTTATTTAGTGAATTTACTGTTGGTGGCTATTTAGGTTATTTTCACTCTTTTGCCATTACAAACAATGCTGCAATAAATATTTTGTATCAAATGAGTCATTTCCCACATGTAAGCATATCTGTTTATGGGATAAATTTATGAAAATTTATTAAAGTGGAATTACTGGGCCAAAAGGTAGATGTATTTTTCTTTATTAAGAACTTTTTTCCTTTTTTCTTCTTTTTGAGATAATTTGCATACCTTATGATTCATTCATTCAAAGCATGTAATTTTTTGGTTTTTATAGTATATTCAGAGTTGTGTGACTGTCACCACAATCAATTTTTAAAACATTTTCATTAGCACAAAAAGATGTAAAAGATGTAGGGGAAGGGACATATATGAACTTGCTGTACCTTTTACTCAGTTTTTTTTTTTTTTCTGTAGAGCTAAAACTGCTTGCCCCAAAAGTCTTAATTTTAAAAATTGCAGGATTATAGTGTGATGATTGCAGGGGGTGCGGCGGGAGGTATAACGGGCCTAAATGGTCAAGGGAAGACACACACACACACACACACACACACACACACACACACACAAATAAATAAATAAAAGTAAAAATTGCAACTAATTTTGCCTTTCTCTTGGCTTTATTTTCAGAGTTCCAACCTACTTAAATAGTACTAAATATCCTAGATCATAGATAATTAGGGTCTTCTTAAGCTCTATAGATATATATAGCTGTGACTAAGTATAAGGTGGCAGTTTCATCCATTAAAAAGGCAAGGAGAACTTTTTATTTAAAATTTTAAAATTTCTGGAGTCATGGTATTTTATTATTAATATATATGTTGCTCTTATAAAATTTTTGACAGTGGTGTGTTTAGTTGAATGGTGCCGTGGACACATCTAGTATGCACCATTAACTAATATTTAATTTTTTCTGGTCACAAGCCTAATTACCTTTTTTGTGGATCTTCTGGTATATCTCAGAAACTTCATTCTTAATATCTACATTAGTCACATATTATCTTCAGATTATACTAATATTTAATTATTTTTGCATTGTTAGACTTGTCTGTTGTAATTAATGTGCCATCTAAAAATGCATAACTTGAATATTTAAAAAATGGTGGCCTTGTATTTTCATCTAAAAGTCTCAGACTCTATGACATATGCTAAATAGGACCATGTGTTTTGGGTAGTAAACTGCCTGGGGGGTAGTGGATACTACAGCTAATTCTCTCCTTTATTCTGTAACCCAACATACAGAGTGGTTGCTAAGTCCATGCATGTTAGTTTGAAGTTATATGCTACTCCATTCTCTAATCAACTTTTACTTTTTCTCACTGTCTTATCAGTAGTTTACGATGGTCATTTCTAGGCAGTGTTAATAAATAAATAATTAACATAAGACAAAATCTCATCATAGAGAATTTGCTGCCACTTGGTAGATGCTTAAATGTTTAAATCAATGAACAAGAATTAGAGAGGTAAGATTGTAGATAACTGTTTTCATTGTTTTTTACCTTTTTCTCATTGTTATTGTAGGATATAGCATAATTTGGCTAGTAGATCTGGGTTCAAGTGTTTTAGTCTCAGTTAACTTGTATTTTAATGTTTAATTAAGAGAAAATCTGGTGTGCCAAAGAGTAGTTGATAGATATGGGAATTATATAATTCGTACATGATAGATAATTCTGTGTATATTAACTCAAGTTTACTTAGTCACTCATATAAATGGTGCTGAGACTCATAATCTGAAGGTAATTATGCTTAAATGTGTAATTTAAACTGATAAGAACAGATGCTACACTTGATCTTAGCCAAAAGGCCGAGAGTGATTAAATGTGTTATTTAAGATTCTGAAGTGTTGCTATAAATATAGAGCGGGGCTTCAGGTGGAGAAAACAATTAAATTGTACAAAATTTAGAAGTTTTCAGTATAACTTTGGCTTTACATATAGTTTACTTATTTATGGGACCAGGATTGGAGATGACACAGTATGAAAATTCCTACTTTGAAATATGTGTTTCTTACCATTTTTAAAAATCTGTTTCTTACCAGTTTTTTCATGCTTTGGAGGTCCAGACTATCCCATATGTTTACTAATTATTGCTTATATCATATATAGCATGTTATAATTTATATATGTTAACCTGTCACATCATAGTATTTGTTCTTTGTAAAATCTCATGTTTTTCTCAGTTTAATTACTTTATTATTCTTTCTCAGTATATGCTATGCTCTTTTTTATTACAATTGTTTCACTCCATGTAAAACAAACTATTGTTTTTCATGAAAATGCTGTTATTTTAGGATCTTGGAGTGAAAATATACTGCAATATTTTCTGAGAAACAACCAGATTACTACAGAAGATGGTGCCCAGATCACCTGGTATCATGCAGCTAACGACAAGGCTCAAATGAATGAGGCACTGAAAAGTAAGTCAGTATGATTATTTATATTTACATTGGATAATTGATTAATTCAATGCCTTTTTTTGATTTCTGAGCATATTTGCAGGTACCAGAGACTTAGATGATCCCAGTGTAAATTATAGGCTGATATAAACATTTTTCCCTTTAATCCTCACCTGAGGATATGTTTATTGATTTTATTAATTTTAGAGAGAGAGGAAGAGGGAGAGAGAAATAAACATCCATGTGAGAGAGAAACATCAATTGGTTGCCTCCCACGTGTGCCCCGACCGGGATTGAACCTGCAACCTAGGCACATGGCCTGACCAGGGATGGAACCTACAACCTTTTGACATATGGGACAATGCTCCGACCAACTGAGCCACCTGACCAGGGTGATAAGCTGACATAAACTTTTTTATAAAGGATCTAATTTTGTTTTCAAAATGAACAAATTTCCATAATGGAAGAGTTTTCTTACTTTCTAGAAGTGATTTGCCTTTTGTATGTCTTATTTGAAACTCTTCTGTATTATTGCACTTGGTTATATACTGTAGTGAATCGAGTAAAAATTTTAAGACCAGGATCATGTATCTTACACATTTTTGTATTTCACAGTATCCTATGGAGAGGCTCAATAACTATTTGTTGAATGGATGGATGAAACCATTGTATACTAATTTATAATTAATTGCCTTGGGCAGTATTTTTGCTTAGGCTAGAAACCAAGGTTTCTGGCTTGCTAACTCCATCTATAATCTTATCTATCTATATCTATATCTGTAATCTATAATCTATATCTATATATGTCTCCCTTCATTATATAGATAAACATTGTAGCATTCTCTCAGCCTTTCCAATGAAGACCCCTGTTGGCTGTAGTAGCAAAAGAGAGAGAAAGTCTGTCACTAGATGGCTTTAAAATAGCTTGAAGTGACCTGGCCCAACAAGGAAAATCCCTTGGAGTCTCATGTTTCATTGTAAAATGCATGCATTTTTTGCATCTTAATCATGTATCTGGATAATGCATCTGAATATGCATTTCTTATATTGTAAAGATAATGTTTTAAATTGCTTTTCTTTGTTTCTCAAAGGGAGGAATTTTGTTTTCTTTAATTTTGAATCCCTAATACCCCAAACAATGCCTGGCACATAATAGTGGCAGAGTGATTATTAACAAATGAATTTTAGCAAAGGAATGCTTCAGAAAAGAAGTTGATTCATGGTTGCCAGGGGCTGCTGAGAGCCGAGCAAGTGGCATTGTTTCCTTTCTGACCCTTCCCTGACATACGGAGCCACGACACAATGACGTTGGTTGCCCCACCTTGGCAAATACCTCTCCTCCCCTTACAGTGTAATAGGTGCACCAAGACAAAGAAATATGGCCCAAATGAAAGAACATATCAAAACTCCAGAAAAAACAAAACTAAGAGATGAAGAGATAGCCAACCTGTCAGTTGCAGAGTTCAAAACACTGGTAATCAGGATGCTCACAGAAATGGTTGAGTATGGTCACAAAATAGAGGACAAAGTGAAGGCTATGCAAAGTGAAAAAAAGAAAGACAGGGAACCAAAGTGAAGAGAAGGAAACTGGGACTCAAATCAACAATTTGGAGCAGAAGGAAGAAATAAACATTCAAACAGAATAGAATAATGAAACAAGAATTCAAAATAATGAGGAGAGGTTTAGGAACCTCAGGGAAATTTTTAAATATTCTAACATCCAAAACACAGGAGTGCTGGAAGGAGAAGAGGAAGAGCAAGAAATTGAAAACATGTGAAAATATTATGAAGGAGAACTTCCCCAATCTGGCAAAGGAAATAAACTTCTAGGAAGTTCAGGAGGCTCAGAGAGTCCCAAAGAAGTTGGACCCAATGAAGCACACACCAAGGCACATCATAATTATATTACCCAAGATTAAGATAAGGAGAGAATCTTAAAAGCCGCAAGGGAAGAGGAGACAGTTACCTACAAAGGAGTTCCCATAAGACTATCAGCTGATTTTTCAAAAGAAACCTTACAGGCCAGAAGGGGCTGGAGAGAAGCATTCAACGTCATGAAAGAAAAGGACCTATATCCAAGATTACTTTATCCAGCAAAGCTATCATTTAGAATGGAAGGGAAGATAAAGTGCTTCCCAGAACAGGTAAAGTTAAAGGAGTTCATCACCAAACCCTTATTATATGAAATGTTAAAAGGACTTAGCTAAGAAGAAGAAGAAGGTCAAAATTATGAACAGTAAAGTGACAACAAATTCATAACTATCAACAACTGAACCTAAAAAACAAAAACAAAAACAAACTAAGTAAATTGCTAGAACAGGAACAGAATCATAGAAATGGAGATCACATGAAGGGATACCAGCGGTGAGGGGGAGGGTAGAGAATGGGGGAAAGGCACAGGGAATAAGAAGCATAAATAGTAGGTGCAGAATAGACAGGGGGAGGTTAAGAATGGTATAGGAAATGGAGAAGCCAAAGAACTTAAATGCATGACCCATGGACATGAACTAACAGGGGGAATGCTGGTGGGAGAGGGCGTGCAAGGGGGAGAGGAATAAAGGGGAGGAAAAAATGGGACAACTGTAACAGCAAAATCAATAAAGTATACTAAAAAACCCCAATTGTATACAAGTTTTGTGTGGATATGTTTTTACTTCCCTTGTATATGTACCTAGCAGTGGAATTGCTAGGTCACATGGTACCAAGTATATTTAAGTTTTTGAGAAAATACCAAACTTTTCTAAAGCAGCTGTACCTTTTCATATTCCCATCAGTAGAGTGAATGAGGGTTCTGATTTATCCACTTCCTTGGCAACTTGTTATTTTCTGTATTTTTCATTATAGCTATCCTAGTGTGTATGAAATACTATCTCATTGTTTATATGTACATTTCCCTAAAGCCTAATGATGTTGATCATCTCTTCATGTGTTTATTGGAAAATAGCTCAGATTTGCAGCTAAGTAGCCATTTCATCCTGTTTCCTACTTATGGCAATTTGAGAGCTCACAGACTTCTCATTTTGAACTGCCTCTGTCTCTTGGGCCCAAGTGGATACAGGTTCATTAAAAATGTAGTGGGCTTTCTATATATCAAGTTATAAACCATTCCTCTAATTGAAAACCTTAACTCCAAATCTCTTGGAGGTAGGCCTCTCTCTACTTTGGTCTGCTAGTTAGGGTGCTGTGGGACAACACCCTTCAGATTCTAGAATTTCTTTTGTTTAGCTGTGTGGGTACATGAGGCACCACCTTTCTCTTAACAAATGGTCTTATAGTTGCACCCTTGATTTGATCTTGACCCAGAGGTCATAGTTTAGAGGCAGCATCCTGGATTTCTGTTTTTCCTGAAGCTCTCTCTCACTTTGAGAATCTTTTGCCAGCTGAAGAGGATAGGTTTTGTTTTCTAACTTAGCACAAATCCTGAATTGAAAATATTTCTATATGCTGCTTAAAACCTGAGTGGTTAATTATTGAACTCACTTTCTCTTCCCATTCTTTATCATAGGCAACTAAAAGAAGCCAACTGGCACTTTCAACATTCTACAGGAAAAACTCATTAGCCAAATCCGCAAATTTATTAGGTACCCTTTCTGTCTTTCACCAGTTGCTTTCACCATTTTTACCACTTCACACCTAAGTGTCTTTCACCATTGCCACTTAGTTGCTGTAAGTGGCAATGTTACCAAAAGTTTCATTACTATATAAAATAGGTTGTCAGTTCTCAAGCTTCCAATAAGAATTTCCTCATTGCTCTGTCAACTCCCTGCCCTTCTAGAATTCCACCAGGTCCTAAAGCCAGTGTCACATTTTAGGCTTCTATGGCAAGACTCCACTTCCAGATAACTATTTTTTTTCTATTACTGTATAATAAACTAACCTCAAACTTAGTGGCTTAAAATAACAATGATTTATAATTTCTCATGACTTTGTGAGTCAGCTGGTGGTTCTTCTGTTCCGTGTGGTGGAGGCTGGGGGCCCTCATGTTGCCGTCTTCAGTAGCCTCACCATTCTCTGCATGGTGGCTGACTTACAAAAGGATGAAAGCAGCAGGTGCCGGTCATTTTAAGGGCTAGGCTTAGAACACATAGTTTTCCTTCCATTACCTTCTGTTGGGTTAAGCAAGTCACAAGATCAGCCCACACTCATGGGAAGGACAAGGAGAAGAGAAGAGACGGCTATATGTATAGGAGGAAGTGTTGTCAGCCATCTTCGGAGTCAGTCCACCGCAGCTTGCTAAACACATTCACGCCCCATAACTGTTGGAGCTTATTACCTCTTCCAGGAATGTGTGCTTTGTCAATGTAAGAAACGTCCAAACCTGCAGAGAATTTTTATGAGTTTATATGAGCCAAACTGATGACAATTACCAGGAAGCAAATCTCAACAGATTGAGAAACTGCTCCAGGGAATGGCAGTTTTACAGCTTATTTTATACATTAGAATCAAAGGAGATATAAGGCGGGGGGGTCACATGAAATTCATTGATTACGGAGGCAGGAGAAAGCAAAAAGGAGAAATCCCCGAGACTGGGTAAAAAGTTAAATAGAGATACACATACTTCTTTTACGTTTGTGGGTACGGGATAGTTAATAATGAACATTTACAGCACCTAGAGATGATATTCAAGGAACAAGGTAACAGTGAGGGGTTCTGTGGTCTCGTGCTCTGAGGGGTCTGGAAAAAGGGGATTGCTCGGACATTCTAGGGTATGTTAATCTTAGACGCAAAAACATGGTAGACAGATAGTTAAAGATAGTTAACGATTGACCTATGTTAAGGAAGTTAAAGGCCTAGCTTGTGATTACCTGCAATGACTTGCATTTAGTTAGGAATTTTTATGTTCAGACCATCCTGTGTGGTTACTTTTGGTCTCTGAGTTTGTAGTATCTGTCTCTCGGGCCTCCCCTACCTTGTCAGATTTAGTGTGTGGCCGCTTTTTTGTCCACAGCTTTTAAATCATAGCTAAGCTTTAAGTCAAAGAAAGGAATCTGTAACATAAGCAATAAATATTTCTAGTTTCTAATTTGTGGAGTAAGAAGATAAAAGTAATATTTTTATTCTCAGAAACTTAAACAAATAGTTATTAAGCCTTCTTTTGTGCACTTGCTTTGCTATATACCAGGAAGAAATTAGATAATATGACAACAGCTTAAACATTGTGTGGGAATGAGATTTAACTCCTCACCAACTGCCTGCTCATTTGTAAAGTACAAGAACAATGTGTAAAGACCTAGCACAGTACCTGGCACTTAGTAGTTACTCAGTAAATGGTTTTCTCTTACTCTTTATGTTCCTTGAAAGTATACTGGACATGATACCTTCTGCAGTCCCTATTTTGTTAGCATTAACTTAAGTTCTTTTATTTGGACAGGTACTGCTCACATGATAGAGGCTGATGTCCTTCTTCCAAGTAATGGATCAGACCATGGCCAACCAATCATGGCCCATCCTCCTGAATCAAGCAGCGATAATACTCTACAGGAATGGCTGATGGAAGTTATGAAGAGCAATAAAGGCATCAAGCTGGATTTCAAGAGGTATTTGTACAAATATGTTCAGTCTTCTGGTTGTTACAGAATAACTTTTTGGGGATAGGGGAGGGAGAAAGTTAATATCCTCTTCTATCTGTGCCTGACTAATTAACTTTGTACTTTTATCTAAATTGAAATGGAGCCCTGGCCAGGCAGCTCAGTTGGTCAGGGCATCATCCGGATGTACCAAGGTTGTGGGCTTGGTGTCTGGTCAGGGCATATGGAAGCAACCAGTGAGTGCATAAATAAGCAGAACAACAAATCAATGTTTCTCTCTCTCTCTCAAATCAATAAATGAAAGAACAACAACAAAACTACCACTGATGAGAATTATTTCTTTTAAATGTATCTTTAAATGGTTTATTGCAATTTTAAGTATGGTTTTTATCATGTTACCCCCAATTTCTAAATGAAATTAATAGGAAAACAGGATGTGATATTCAGAAGTTTGAAATACAAGTAACTTTTTTGGAAAAAGAACCTATTCTATAAAAACTAAGTTTATATTTTTTTCCCTAGGGATTTAGAAAAGCACTAAGCAAAGAGAAATTTTAGATAGTGTTCTGATCAAGACTTCCCTCTTCAAATGACCAACATGGCAAACCTTTTGGCAGTTCTTTATGGGAAACTTAATACTGATACATGTAAGAAGTGAGAATGTTGGCCATTGGTATTTTTAATTAGAATTACATGGAATTTATAGGTTATTTGAGAGGGATAGGTCATTTTGCAATATTTACAATAATGATTCTTCCAGGCTTTTCCTCCACATTTACTGTTTTAGAATTATTTTGTCAAATTCTAGAAAATTAAGAACTATAACAACAAAAGTTTAATTTTCCTTAGTAAGGTTTTATGTTTTTCTTAATATAGGTTTTGTTTTTCTTATTTAAGTTTCTGATAAGGGAAAGTATCATTACTTTTTGTATTAGTAGCCTATATTCATGGTAATTAAAATATTTACATATAAAATGGAATAAGTGTATTAAATTCTTGCTTCATTGTGTTCTGTATCATAGCTTCTTACTGCACAGTGCTTTATAGTAGACATGTGTGCCGGTGGAATTTCAGTTTTGGGGAGAAAATGCTATTTGCCGCTAGATATTGTCACATGGAAAAACCAATGTTAGATAACCCTCTGTGTCAGCTTACTAAATTGAGAAAGCCTGAAAAGTTCCCCCAGCCTCTACAGATACCAGATTTCCTAAGAAATCAGAGTCCTTTCTGGAAGAGAGTCAGGTTTTCCCCCGATCCACCCAGGAAGTGCACAGCCCCATAGGACTTGCAGATGGGCAAGCTTTGGAGTCACAGGTACAAGTTACTTGCTACCACAAATGAGAAAATTTGTAGAAACTACAATGTCAGATTCTCAGAATTGTGGTTTTTAACATGGTATGACAGAGAAATGACAGCATCTAGAGTCTGTAAGATCCAACATCGGAGTTGATTAATCCACTAACATCTATGGTATCCCATAAAAAGGAATTCAGTCTTACCATTTGTGACAGCATGGATGGACCTGGAGGGTATTATGCTAAATGACATAAATCAGACAGAGAAAGACAAATACCATATGATTTCACTTATATGTGGAATCTAAAGAACAATATAAATGAACAACAAAACAGAAACAGACTCATAGATACAGAGAACAGACTGATGGTTGCCAGAGGAGAGAAGGGTTGGGGCACTGGGTGCAAAAGGTGAAGGGATTGAGAAGTACAGATTGGTAGTTACAGAATAGTCATGGAGATGTAAAGGACAGCATAGGAAGTATAATCAGTAATATTGTTACAACATGTATGGTGCCAGTTGGGTACTGGAAATATCAGGGGGAACACTTTGTAAAGTATATGATTGTCGGACCACTATGCTATACACCTGAAACTAATACCGACTAATACTGAATGTCAGCTGTAATTGAAAAAAATTTTTTAATGAATATGTACATATTAATTTAAATTTATATATGACATTAATTTAAATTTTATATATATATGAAATCTAGGGCTTCCATTCCAGGGGCAGAAGAGGGAGAAAAAGGAGCTTACCACATGGGAGCAGAGTGAAAGGGTAGAGGCCGTTTCCTTCTGGGTTTTTTGTTTTTTTTAAAGATATTATTTATTTACTTTCAGAGAGGGGAAGGGAGGGAGAAAGAGAATGAGAGAAGCATCAGTGTGTGAGAGATACATTGATCAGTTATCTCTCACATGCCCCCAAACTGGGGACGTGGCCTACAACTCAGGCATGTGCCCTGGCTGGGAATTGAACTTTTGGTTCACTGGCCATAGCTCAGTCCACAGAGCCACACCAGCTGGGGCTTCCCTCTGGTTTTAATGCATGATATCCTTGCTCACTAATAAACAAGACCCGGGAAATAATGGGATTATCAGCTTCTCTTCTTAAAGTAGAGAGCCCAGTAGGAGTGGAGTAAAAAGCAGTAGAAGCATAGGTAGAAGGATTTTAGTCCCTTAGGAAGAAAGACAGAAATTAGAGACGGGGGTGCTAAGTGTTCTTTCCTCTAACATCCATCTCCAACATTCTTAGCTTCCCATTGCAGTTTTCACCAAAAGCTAATTTTCTTAGAAATCAACATAGGCCTTAAATGTTTAGAAGTAATCAGAATAATAAACAGTGTACTTCTTCAGTAAAGTTTGTGTGTAAATTTTTTAAAAGGAAAAATTATGTAGGCTGACTAAAATCTTAGTGTTGCACTGGCCAGCGTGACTCAGGTGGTTGGAGTGTCATCCCATAACCAAAATTTTGTGAGTTTGATTCCCAGTCAGTGCATGTACCTGGTTGAGGGTTCAATCCCCAGTCCAGCACATGGGATCCCAGATCCAGACAGGAGGCAATCCATCTATGTTTCTCTCTCTCCCTTCCTCTACCCTTCCCTTTCTCTCTAAAGGCAATGAAAAAATATCCTTGAGTGAGGATAAAAAAAATTAAAAAACAGAAAACTAAACCATATTGTTTCAAAATCTCTAGTTGTCAGAATAGATGTTGGGAAATAAAGATTGAAGCCTTTTACTTAAAGATAAAAGTAACTAAAATATAGCTGTCTCTACTTTCCAGAAAACATGTTTACAATAAAGGGGAAAAAATGAAGTTTATAAAAGTCTTAAGGAAATTTTATAGTTTTACACTTTGCAATTATTTTTAGAAATATGTTTGTGTGTCCAGATTCATACAAGGATACACAAAGAAAAAGAGGTTCTTTTCTCCAAGGTCATGATCCGCTACTAGAGACATGGTGCCTGCGCGTACTTTGAATATTTTCATAAATGTGAATTTATAGGTTATGAGTTTATATGATTTTAAAATCTTATTTATATATTCTCTGATGAATGACTGTATCATTTTTTAAGTTGTTTTTATACTGAGTGATCGTAATATGCAGTTTTGAAACCACCATCTGTCCACAGGTGGCATTATTTATACATTTATAGAATCTTTAAGGTGTCTTCATGAATAATAAGTAAAAGTCAACATTTTATGACACTGCATATGTTAACTTTCCCCTCTGGTACTATGTGATCTTCAGTTTTATTTAATTCAGGGATTATCATATTATACTTTTAAAAAAAAACACCTCACCTGAGGATATATTTATTGATTTCTAGACATGGGAATAGGGAGAGAGAGAGAGAGAGAGAGGAAGAAAGGAAGGAAGAAAGAGAGGGAGGAAAAAAGGAAGGGAGGGAGGGAGTGAGGGAGGGAGGAAAGAAGGAAGGCCGGCGGCCAGCCAGTTGCTTCCTGTATGCACCCTGGCTGGGGATCAGACCAGCAAACTAGGTATGCGCCATGGCTGGGAATCGAACCCACAACCCTTTGGTACATGGGATGAGGTTCCAATGAACTGAGCCATCTGGCCAGGACTATTGCATTATACTTTTATTATGAATTTGAGAACATTAAAACCACTAGTCTAAAAGAACTGTTTTCCTCTTATGAATATCTCTCTTTGACAACAAACTGTATTTTCAGTCTGGCAGCTGTAGAACCATCCATGATGCTCTTGGAAAATGTGAAGAGGCATCTGAAGCGTCCCTTATGGATTAATGCAGATATTCTTCCCGGTCCAAATGGGAATAGCAGAGTAGTGGATGCGAAACCTTTTATACACACTGTGACATCCTTCTTTCCAGATGTGACATTTTCTCTGGGCTGGACAACAGGATGGCATCCTGAGAGAGTCAATGAAGGTAATAATTTAAAAAAATGTATTTCTTGTTGGTCAGATTAAAATATACTCCTATTATAAAAATAAATACCTTTAATACAAAACCAAAAACACATTCCACAAAATCTAAGAGTCTAATGGAGAGAAAGGTCTGGTCCTAAAGATATGTGTATGATTCTTCTTCTATTATTTCACATAGACACTGCATTCATTGGTGACATTCTGACACCAAGCTTCCGTGAGAGATATTCATTTGCAAGGTCTAGAAAAATTAAAGCTGCCTCTTTAAATTCTTTACTGAGTTGGTCTCTTTGAACTTGTAAAACATTCTATAGTCTTTTTCTTTCCTTTGACTGTGGAGCAAACTCCCTGTGTCAGATGAAAGGTAAAGAAGTGGTAATAAGAGCTTTTCATTTGGTATGAGGCCTGAAGTAGTAGGGGTGTGGGTGAAGAGCACATGCTCCCTAGACAAATGGAAGGGGCTCCAGCTAAGGTGCTGGGACCTTGGTGCCTTCATGTTATCTTTGGCCAGACAGGAGAGTGGGAGGCCAAGATTTTCCTCAAGGCTTGATCCCTTCTTTTCTTCACGTAGTCGTACAGATGGACCTGATATTTTCAGCTTCATTTTCCTGGCTGAAACTTATCACTCTTATTCATCTTTCTATTTCTTCAGACATCCCTAGGTAGTGATTTCCAGGTAACAGCCAGTAAGCAATCAGATGCTCTGGGACATCTGTGCATGTGGTAAAAATGATAAATTGAGAAGGTATTTAGAACCTGTGATGATTTCAACCTTGATCCTGTGTTCAGGTTATTTATTTATTTATTTATTTATTTATTTATTTTACTTATTTGCTATTATTGTTTTTAGATATAAAGTTTTAAAGTCTAACATGAGTTTAGAATAACTGCTATCCAGTGACTAGTGACATTTAGGTTATAACCACCTGGACCAACAATTGCTATGATTGAGAGAAAACATAATGTTTTAACTCAATTCTAGTTTAATTTTCCAATCATTTAAATTTTTATTAGTTTCATTTAAAAATATAGCATTATAATTTAAAAAGTGTTTAAAGAAGATAATTTCCTAACCTCCTTACTGATTGTGAACTCCTTTCAGTAAATCTAAACTGAAACCAGATATTTTTGAGGGTTTTGGTTTTTTTGGTATATTTTATTGAGTATGGTATTACAGTTGTCCCATTTTTTTCTCCCCTTTTTCCCCTCCACCCTGCACCCATTCCCATTATCCCCTCACCTCTTAGTTCATGTTTATGGGTTGTACATATCAGTTCTTTGGCATTTCAATTTCCTATACTATTCTTAGCCTCCTGCATCTATTTATTTTTTTTGTCAACATTTTTCCACCACCACTTTCCCCAGACCCACCCACCCCCACATCCCACCCTTAATCCTTCCCCCATTTGGCTTTGTCAGTGGGTCCTTTATGCATGTTCCTTGATGACCCTTCCCCTCCCTTTCCCCTGTTATCCTCCTCCCTCCTCCCTTCTGGTTACTGTTGGTTTGTTTTTTATTTCAATGCTGCTGGTTATATTTTGCTTGCTTATTTATTTTGCTGATTAGTTTCCACTTATAAGTGAGATCATATGGTATCTGTCTTTCACTGCCTGGCTTATTTCACTTAGCATAATGCTCTCCAGTTCCATTCATGCTATTGCGAAGGGTAGTAGCTCTTTATTTCTTTCTGCTGCATAGTATTCCATTGTGTAAATGTACCACAGTTTTTAGATCCACTCATTTACCATTGGGCACTTAGGTTGCTCCCAGTTGTGCTGCTGTGAACATTGAGGTGCATAAGTTCTTTTGAATTGGCATTTCAGAGTTCTTAGTGTATAATCCCAGCGGTGGAATTGCTGGGTAAAAGGCAGTTCCATGTTTAGTTTTTTGAGGAAATTCCAGACTGTCTTCTGCAGTGGCTGCCCAAGTCTGCATTCCCACCAACAGTGCACTACGGTTCCCTTTTCTCAACATCCTCTGCAGCACTTGTTTGTTGATTTGTTAATCATGGCCATTCTGACAGGTGTGAAGTGGTATCTCATTGTGGTTTTAATTTGCTTCTCTCTGATGGCTAATGATGCTGACCATCCTTTCATATGTCTCTGGGCCCTGAGTATGTCCTCCTTGGAGAAGTGTCTGTTCAGGTCCTTTGCCCATTTCTTAGTTGGGTTGTTGGTCTTCCTGGAGTAGAGTCATGTGAGTTCTTTATATATTTTGGAGATCAAACCTTTGTCCGAGGTATCATTGGCAAATATATTTTCTCATACTGTTGGTTCCCTTTTCATTTTGCTGATGTTTTCTTTAGCCGTGCAGAAGCTTCTTATTTTGATAAAGCCCCATTTTCATTCTTTCCTTTATGCCCCTTGCTCTAGGGGACATATTGGTGAAAATATTTCTGAATGGAATATGTGTGATTTTCCTGCCTATGTTCTCCTCTAGGACTTTTATGGTGTCACGACTTATATTTAAGTCCTTTATCGATCTTAATTTTATTTGTGTGTGTCGTGTAATTTGGTGGTCAAATTTATTTTTTTTGCATGTAGCTATCCAGATATCCCAACATCATTTGTTGAAGAGGCTATTTTTGCTCCATTTTATGCTTCTGCCCCCTTTGTCAAATATTAAGTGACTGTAGAGACATGGGTTTATTTCTGGGTTCTCTTTTCTGTCTCATTGATCTGTGTGTCTGTTCTTATGCCAGTACCAGACTGTTTTGATTACAGTGGCCTTGTAATATAGTTTGATGTCAGGTATTGTGATCCCCCCTACTTTATTCTTTTTCCTAAAATCATTGCAGCTATTCAGGGTCATTTATGGTTCCATATAAATTTTTGAAATGTTTGTTCTGTATCTGTGAAATATGTCATTGGCATTTTAATAGGGATTGCGTTGAATCTGTAAATTGCTTTGGGTAGTGTGGACATTTTGATGATGTTAATTCTTCCAGTCCATGAGCATGGTATATGCTTCCATTTATTTTTGTCTTCCTTAATTTCTTTCTTCAGTGTTGTGTAGTTTTCTGAGTACAGGTCTTTCACCTCCTTGGTTAAGTTTATTCCACGTACTTTATTTTTCTTGTTGCTATAGTGAATGGGATTTTTTTTTCCTGATTTCTGCCTCAGATATTTCATTGTTGGTGTATAAAAATGCCTTCAATTTCTGAATATTGATTTTGTATCCTGCTGTTTTGCCAAATTCACTTATTAGGTTGAGAAGTTTTTGGTAGTCTATAGGGTTTTCTGTGTACACTGTCATGTCATCTGCAAACAATAACAGTTTTACTTCCTCCCTTCCAATTTGGATGCCTTTTATTTGTTTTTTCTTGTCGATGGCTGTGGCTAGGACTTCTAATACTATGTTGAATAGAAATGGTGAAAGTGGACATCTTTGTCTTGTTCCTGAGCTTAGTGGGAAAGTTTTTTAGTTTTTACCCATTCACTGTAATGTTGGATATAGGTTTCTCGTACATAGCCTTTATTATGTTGACGTATGCCCCCCTTTAGTCCCATTTTGCTGAGTGTTTTTATCATAAATTGATGTTGTACCTTATCAAATGCTTTTCCCATATCTATCGATATGACCATGTGATGTTTGTCTTTCCTTTTGTTTATGTGATGTATTACATTTGTGGATCTGCGAATGCTTTACCATCCTTGCTTCCCTGGGATGAATCCCACTTGATCATGGTGTACAATCTTTTTAATGCATTGTTGGATGCGGTTCGCCAATATTTTGTTGGGGATTTTAGCGTCTATGTTCATCAGTGATATTGGCCTGCAGTTTTCTTTCTTTGTTGTGCCTTTATCTGGTTTTGGGATTAGGGTGATACTGGTCTCATAAAAAGAGTTTGGGAGCCTTCCCTCTTTTTGGATTTTTTGGAATAGTCTGAGAAGGACAGGTGTTAGCTGTCCCTTAAATGTTTTGTAAAATTCTCCCGTGAAACTGTCTGTTCCAGGGCTTTTGTGTGTCTGGAGTTTTTTGATTGCTGCTTCAATTTCACCAGCTGTAATCGGCCTGTTCAGGCTTTCTCCTGCTTCTTCATTCAGTTCCGGAAGATTATATTTTTCTAGAAATTTGCCCATTTCACCCAGGTTTTCAAATTCTTGGTATGTAGTTGTTCGTAGTAATGTCTTACAATCCTTTGTATTTCTGTGGTATCAGTTGTAATTTCTCCTCCTCTCATTTCTGATTTTATTTATTTGCCTCCTCTCCCTTTTTTTCTTGATGAGTCTGCTTAAAGACTTGTGGATTTTGTTTCTCTTTTCACAGAACCAGCTCGTGGATTTATTGATCCTTTGAATTGTTCTTTTAATCTCTGTCATTCAGTTCTGCTCTGATCTTGATTATTTCCTTCCTTCTGCTCACTCGGGGCTTTGTTTGTTGTTGTTTCTCCAGTTCTTGTAGATGTAGGGTTAGGTTGTTTATTTAAAACGTGTAACCAGGTCTTTAAGTCATGTTGGTGTCGAACGTTTTAAGACTGCTTTTCTCCACTGGTCTCTTGTTATTACCGGCATGTGTTTTATCCTCCCTTATTTCTTATGCCACAAATTTTAGAAAAAATGAGTTTATAAGTTTATAGTAATGTAAGTATATGTCTTCTGTTAGCAGTTTTTTCTAATTATAATATATAATTTTTCAGATTTTAACGGAAGTCAGACATTTCCCTTCTTTCATGAGAAATTTAGCTGCTAACCTAATATATTCACATAGGCTTTCAGTAAAATGTTCTCTTACTGACCAACACTTTTTTACAATCTGCTTTTGATAGAGTTTAGGGTTATTTGAAAAATATAAATTTTTGCTGAAGCTGTTTATAAATAGTTAAGTGTATTTTCCATAATGTCCTAATATGGTTCAAAACACATATATAAAAGTCAACTTCACCACTATTTCTATTTTAGGTAAAATGTATTTGAAATCTGGACTAGCCAAATATTTAAAAATAAATTTAAATGTCACTCCAATAAATTCAATTAAAAAGTAATAAATAAATTTTTAAAAATTGAAGTTAATTATTACTTAAACAGCTAATAAACACATAGTAGCCATCCCTCTCTTGGAAAAGAAAATTTAACACAAATGGAAAATTTTAGTTTATCGAGAATATTAATGAAGAGGAAGTATCTTAGAGTCTTAGAATCTTTAAAATAGCTACTGTGTCAAAATTTGCTTTCTTTGCATTTGAGATATTAGTAAATTCTTTTTAATAATTAAATTTTTAATTACATTTGCTGTAGAGCACTTGTGGTGCTATTTTAGATTTAATTTTTATCTATATTTTCCACCCAAAATACCACTTGTTTCATTAAGCAGTATTTTAATTAACTTTGAATTCAAATGGAAATTTGTATAAATTACCTATGAATTTACCTGTATAATTTAGTTTTTATTTAATTGACGTTAGTATTCCAATTAGAAAAATTAAATTTCTTTCTTTTCATTTCAGGTTATAGTTGGACAATGGTGAAAGAGATGGAATGCATATGTAATGAGCTAAATCAACCTGTGACATTTCCTGTCAGAGCAGCTTTAGTTAGGCAGTCTTGTTCTCAGTTACTTTGGCTCTTAAAGAAATCAAACAGGTATGTGCAAGTTTAATAACACAGTGTGTGTATGTGAGTGTGTATGAGAGACAGAGGCAAAGGATGAAAACTGATTATGTCAAGACAGTGTGTGTGAAATAGGGAATGAACACTGATTCTGTAAGCACACAGACTTCCTCACTTGAAGGAAGTGTCTTGATGAAACGTAACATTGTCTGTTTTGCACATAGTAGGTACACAATGAGTGTCACTTTTTTCATTGTTATACATTCACAAAAAGGTAAAAGTGGATAAAATAGTTTCCCTTTGAATTCTATTATAATTTCAGAAGTCTATTCCATAAAAACTTTTGTCATTTTAATGCATAATGAAAATTAGTTGGACCATCTATTAAATATTAAAATCTGTTGTAGAGGTGCAGATATTGAAACAGTTTTGATACTATTTTTTTAATAGATTAGTCAACAGAACAGCAGGGAAAGTTCATAGATAAACCAAAATCTATCATGTAACTTAGTATAGAAAATAGCTGGCATTTTAAGTCATTGGTATAAAAGTTTAATAACTCATGTTGAGTCAACAGGCCAACTATGTTGGAAAAACAAAGCACCTTTCCTTAATACTTCCTCCGAAATAATTTCCAGATGGACTAAAGATTCGAACATCAAATATTAAATGCATAAGGAAAAAAAACAAGAGATAATTTTTTTATGTAGTTTTAGAATAGACAAGACCTTTCTTAGTGTAGCACAAACCCTGGAGCTATAGAAGGAAACTTTGATACATCTGAATACATAAAAATGGAAAGATTCTGGTAAAACTGTCCTCAATACATTTGCCAGATGTAAAGAATTTTAACAAATAACAAATTTTCACAAATTATCCAGTAAAAGATCCAGTTTGATAACTCAGTACGTTGTAGAGAGTAAGGGAAACAGACACTCATACATTAAAGAAGTATCTGTATTCCTATTGATATTGAATTTTTACCAAATACCTTTTCAATTTTTATAAAAGTAACCATATTTTTCTTTCTATATCTATTAATAAAATAAATTATATTAATCTTTTATAATATTGAACCATCCTCATTTCCAGAATAAACCCTGCATGATCACAAATTATCATTCCTTTAAGGTGCTGTTGGATTTTTATTACTAATATTTGAATTAGGATTTCTGCATTTGAAAATGAGATTGCCCTGCTATAAACAATGTGGCTCAGTTGGGTGGGCATCGTCCAGCAAAGCAAAAGGCCCATGGTTCCTTTATCGGTTAGGGCACATGCCTGAGTTGTGGGCCATCCCTGACTGGAGCATGTGGGAAAGGTGGCTAATCTATGTTTGTTTGGTTTTTTTTAGTATATTTTATTGGTTATGCTATTAGAGTTGTCTCATTTTTCTCTCTACTTTGTCCCCTCCACCTTGTACCCCATCCCATCATCCCCACGTCAACATTGTTCTGACACCACTTTCCCTAGCCCAACCCATCCCCACCTCCTGCCCTCAATCCTTCCCACATTTGGCTTTGTCGATGGGTCCTTTATGCATGTTCCTTGATGACCTTCCCCGCCCCTTCCTTCATTCCCTCTGGTTACTGTCACTTTGTTTTTTATTTCAATGTTGCTGGTTATATTTTGCCTGCTTGTTTATTTTGTTGATTAGATTCCACTTATAGGTGAGATCATTAGGTATCTGTCTTTCACTGCCTGGCTTATTTCACTTAGCGTAATGCTCTCCAGTTCCATCCATGCCATTGCGAAGGGTAGTAGCTCCTTCTTCCCTTCTGCTGTGTAGTGTTGCATTGTGTAAATGTACCACAGTTTTTTGATCCACTCATCCTTGTGGTCTGACAAAATGCTTGATGTCATTTCAATTTTCTTAAATTTGTTGAGGCTTGTTTTGTGTCCTATCATGTGGTCTATCTTTGAAAATGTTCCATGTGCATTTGAAAAGAATGTGTAGTTTGCTTCTTTGTGATGAAAGGTTCTATAGATATCAGTTAAGTCCATTTGATCTAATGCATCATTAAGTTCCACAATATCTTTGTTGATACTCTGTTTGGATGATCTACCCATTGTTGACAGTGGGGCATTAAAATCCCCTACTATAAATGTGTTGCTGCCTATATCTTTCTTGAAGTCTTCCAGGATTTTCCTTATATATTTGGGTGCTCCTATGTTGGGTCCATATAGGTTTACAATGTTTATCTCTTCTTGATGGATTCTTTCTTTGAGTATTGTGGCCTTTGCTTTGAAGTCTATTTTGTCTGACATAAATATTGCTACCCTGGATGTTTTTTCCTGTCCATTTGCTTGGAATATTTTTTTTGAACCCTTTACTTTCAGCATGTGTAGACCTTTTGTTCTGAGGTGGGTCTCCTGTAGGCAGCATATGTGTGAGTCCTGTTTTCTTATCCATTCAGCTATTCTACGTCTTTTAATTGGAGTATTTAATCCATTTACATTTAAAGTTATTATTGATAAGTACTTATTCATTTTTCCCTTTGTACTTGAGTCCTTTCTCTCTCACTCTTTTTCTCCATTTTCTTAAGACAGTCCTTTTAGCATATCTTACAATCCCGGTTTGGTAGAGGTATATTCTTTTAGCCTTCTTTTGTGTGGGAAACTCCTTTTTTCACCTTCCATTTTAATTGAGAGCCTTCCTTGGTAGAGTAGTCTTGGTTACAAGCCTTTGCTTTTCATTACTTGGAATATTTCTTGCCATTCTCTTCTGGCTTGTAGTGTTTCTGTGGAGAAGTCAGCTGCTAGCCTTCTTGGGGCTCCCTTGTATGTTACTTCCTGTTTCTCCCTTGTTGCCTTCAAGATTCTCTCTTTGTCCTTGACATCTGCCATTTTAATTATGATGTGTCTTGGAGTGGGTCTCTTTGGGTTCCTCTTGAATGGGACCCTCTGTACTTCCTGCACTTGAGTGACATTTTCTCTCATCAAATTAGGGATGTTTTCCACCATTACTTTTTCAAACAGGTTTTCTATCCTTTGCTCCCTTCTTCTCCCTCTGGTGTTCCTATTGTACAGATATTATTACATTCATTTTGTCCTGCATTTCCCTTACCACCTCTTCATTCTTTTTGAGCATTTATTCATTTTCTTGCTTTTTCTGGGAGTCTTTTTCTACCATGTCCTCCAGCTCCCTGATTCAGTCCTCTGCTTCATCTTAGCCTGCTTTCGATTCCGTCTACTGTGTTCTTCAGTTCAGAAATTGTATTCTTCATTTCCTCTTGGTTCTTGTTGATAGTTTCTATGTCCTTTTTCATGCTGATATAGTTTGCAGTAAGTTCCTCATGGTTTCCCTGTAGTTTTTGGTAATTCTCACTGAGCTCACTCAGTTCATTGCAGTTCCTGATAACCATTGTTTTCAACTCAATACCTGAGAGTTTACTTGCCTCTGTTCCATTTAGTAGCCTTTATGAGGATTCCTCCTGTCCTTTAGATTGGGGTTTTTTTCTTTGTCTTCCCATTATTTGGCTGCCGGAGCAAACCTACAAAGCCCAGGA